>JAVKPL010012766.1:0-63871 GCA_032173675.1 Gastrolobium villosum
AATGGGAAGTGATCCTGGACGATTTAACCAGAGATGCTGTGATGTAAGCTGTTGATAACATTTTCAATGGGTAAAAACACTTACTTGTTATCAAAAAAAAAAAAAAAACACTTCTCCTTATCATCATCCAGAATTTTCTTTCCCGAGCACCACATGTCTTCTATGTTACACACGTGCACTCAGACAGGGCAATAGACAAACAAGTAAAACACATTCTCACCAGCCAAAACCAAATTTAGCTACCTAGGATAAACTCAGGGGCTCTGTAATGCCTTGTAGAAACAATGGAGCTATGGTAGTGATTATCAAATGCAGTACTACCAAAATCAATCAGCTTAATAGCACTAGACTTGGGCAAGCACCTGAATTGCGTTTCATCTGAGGAAACCCTCTGTACCAATCCAATCATTTAATTTAAATATATTATAATTGAGTCTACACCCAAATCCAAAATCATCATTATGTTTGCATCCAAAAATGCTAAATACCTTAAAGCTAGGGAGCTTTACATATTCAGAAGAAACAAGAAGTATATTTTCTGGCTTCAGATCAGTGTGGATTAAGCGTAGTTCATGCATATCTGAAAATGATAAAGCACAAGAAGCAAGTTAAAGTAAGTAGACACAACCAAGACACACTGTATCCCTGGACAAACAAAGCACGCCAATGAAAAAGAGGTGGCTGGATATGGTAAGGAGATATAAGAATAAAACATGAGATAAACTGAAGGCCAAGAAAAATCCATATACATGCTACAGATTCCAAAAGCTGTCGTCCAAATTCCCGAACAAGATCCACAGGGAATGGGCAGTATTTATTTCTCTTTAGAAAATCAAATAAGCTTGGTCCAAGCTTCTCAAAGACCTGAGAACACCATTAAAATGCATTGAAAGAATGTTTCTGCTTAGTTCCCAGATCTATGAATAAAGCCCACAAGGACAAATATAAAAGCAATTCACTATAGCTGAACTTAACAACTCTATTCACTAGCAACATGAATGGGGATTAATCACCTATCCTTCCTGAACAGAAAGGAGCAGAGCAAAAGAACATAAAGGCATCAACGGAGAAAATACTAAATGAAAAATTATTCAAAATCCAATCATTACATCCAATTTCATAATACAAAAATTAAACCCCCCAAAAAAAATAGTAAATACATCTTGAACTCAATATCAAATTTTCTCAAAAGAAACTTCTTGGATATAGTAAATCAAGGAAAACATTTTGTTGAAAGAAATATTATAAGCTTACTTACAATGCATATGTGATTTCGGTAATCAAACCAATTTCGGATCTGCACGCAGCTGCAAAGAATAATTGTGATATGATACAGTGAATGTTAGTCATCCCTTAATATAATAAGCAATGAACAAATTCTAGCAGCCATTTTACTCTGTAAGATCCGTACCCTGAGCTTCCTCTATCATTCTTTGCTAGATTTTGAAGCACATCAACCTCAATCATCGCTGCATCACGATATTTCCGTATGCTTCTAATTACTTTGATAGCCACGTATTCTCTGGTTTGGCGGTCCCAACATTCCAAAACTCGACCAAATGTGCCTACAGCACTAGCACAATATGCTGAATGACCACAAGCAGAGTCACAAAAAAAATTAAAATCTCGTATTCAGAGGGCACTTGACCGCTAACCTTCACCCATCTTGCTGAGGATTTTATCTGAAAGTACGAAAAATATTAAAACCACTGCTTTAAAAAAAAAAAAAACAATGCAACTCGGATGACTGATAACAGAATAACACAGATTAAACATCATGGCACAAAAAAGAAAACCCTAAGAACAAAAGGGATATCTGCATCATATTAGAAGTGAGTTAAGGGTATCAAGTATGACCAAATGCGGCAATAAAAGAACTAAAGAAAAACTGAACGACATAACCAAAAAGTTTGATGGTAAGCAAAACTTAATAACTAGTAAATACAACCAATAAAAAAAGAGACCTTCAACAGATTAATATAGTGCGCTAAAAAAGAAAGGGACTTTTAAAAGCAAACGAAACACCCAAAACCAAGAACAACAATGTGTTTGTATGTGTGAGTGTGTATAGAAGACATTAACAAAGCAACGCACAAGGCTACAATTAAAAATTGCAATAACACAGCATGCAAAAAAGAGTAATAGAAACCGGTGATGGCTTGTTCGAAGCATGCATTAAAAACAAGAAAAAGAATCGCATATGAATTGTTTAATTTTCCAAAGCCATCGAAACAAAAAATAAATTAGATGCAAAAATCAATTAAGTTACATCTAGGTGTGAGATTTTCGCCAAGATTGAAGACATAATGTCCTTCGCGATCGTCATCCCTTTTTGGAGGCGAGGCATGCCTTTTTTTGATTACTTCTTCACCAGCCACCACCAGAGCCCTTTGCGCCTATAATAAATGGTTATGAATCACGCACAGCACAACCGTGTAAGGCTATAAGAAAAAACAGAGCAAAGAAAGAAACCCTAAAAAATAATTAAGAAATTGAAGTAACCTCTGGGAGTGGTGGAGGAGGTACATCCCACGCGAGACGAGGCCGTTTCCGATTCCGCTTCCGCTCCATATCTTTTGTTTCGACAGATACCATTGACAAATCTGCGAGGACAATTTTCTAGGTAAAAACAAGAACGTTAAATCTCTTAGTATTGAACTCTGAAATCGCACTCTATATTGGTGAAGAGAACCGCAGAAGATTATCGTGGCGAAGGTGAATATAGCGATCGCAGGGAGACAGGATTTTCTCTGAGGTGCGAATGCTAAGCAAACATGCGTTAGGGTTCAGTTTATTTTATACTTTCAATTTGTTTGTGCGAATGCTAAGCAAACATGCGTTAGGGTTCAGTTTATTTTATACTTTCAAAAACGCGTCTTCTTATAAACAAAAATATGCAAATCAAATATTATGCAAATCAAATATAATGCAAATCAAATATAATTATCTACTCGATGAGTTATGTAAAAAATAAATACGCCATAGTAGATCTACTATGTTAAAATGAGGATGGCTAAAAAAAGAAAAATGCATACAACTTATTGCTAACTATAACATCCACTAATAAAATCAAGATAACAAACAGACCAAGCGAATATGAAATTAAAAGATCAACTTGTACCTATAATAAGAAAGTGCTATTAATTCAGTGTCATTCTGTAGTAATCATTGGAGGAATGAGTTCAACACATATCAAACATGTGATTTCTTATACATCCTCTTGTACCATCATATTTATGCCAGCGATACAAAATGCAAATACTCATTAAATAAATTATGCTAATATGTTATGTTAACAACCAGAAGTAATAATCTCAGCAAAAAAAAAATGGGTTGGCTTTTTTTAGAACCCAAAAAACATTGTGTGAGAGGAATTTGAAAGCAAATTAACCAAATGGTCATGTATGAGTCATATTTTTTGCTTACATTAGAACAAATGTGTCTAAACAGCATCACATCAATACACATGCTAAAACTTGTAACAATATAAAGAACCCACGATGATAAATTTTTAAAAAACAACAACATACATTTGGATCCACCAAAGACTTAAAGAATGAGATGACAATAGCTTCGCTGCTTCAAACACTTGAAACTTAATATCTTGGCTCATTATAGGACTCCAAATTATTTTTTTTACGTTGACCTTAAATAACATGGAATTTTTATTAATAACGTTAAGTTTTCTTGAATAATGTTCCAAATCAGCACCCTACATAAAAAAACTCCTTCAAAATTAAGTATAACTCGTGTGATGCAGGGAAAATAAGAAATCTATTTTTCTCTCTCGTAAAAGTTAATTCATATCATAAAAATATATCTTTGCATTTTATTTAAATCAATATTATTAGCTACCTAGCTCCAACTTTTTGTACATATAGAGTTGGCAAATTTTTGAGTTCTTATGTTTAATATAAAATAAGAAGAGCGAGATTTTAATTTAATTACAAAAAAATATAGGTGGGCCAGTACTCCGGACCAACTCCACTTTGCAACCTCTAATTATCATCATTATATACCAATGTGTAATAATTTTTTATATATATCCACACGAAAAGTTCTTATATTTGTATCTAAATTTTTATATTTTATCTCAGAGATGGACTTTCGTTTATTACAATCAGATTTAAAAAAAAATTATTTTTTGTAAGGATTTGCGGCATTTGTATTTGAAATTTTACAAATTTGTATTTACAAAAATTAAAATCAGATTTAAGAATTTACTTGTAAAAAAAGAAGGATGAAATTTTAATTTAATTATAAAAATGTTTGGTAAGCCGACCCTCCCGGCCGAGACCAGTTTGCCATCTATAAATATTAGCATGTAATAAGTTTTTATATTTAGTCACAAAAAAGGCTCTTATTCACAAAAAATAATAAATATTTATTTCTTTTTAAGGATTTGTGTCGTTAATATTTGGAATTTTAAAAATTTGTATTTACAAAAATTGAAATCTGAATTAGGAATTTAATTAAAAAAGAAGAATAGTGAGATTTTAATTTAATTATAAAAAAGTGTTGGCAGACGGGGCACAGGCCCTCTGGGCCAAGTCCAGTTTGCAACCTTTAACCATCAGCATTTTATGTAAATAATTATTTTTTGCAAGCATTTGCGCCGTTTGTATTTGAAATTTTATAAATTTGTATTTACAAAAATTAAAATCAGATTTAAGAATTCAATTATAAAAGAAGAAAGATTAAAATTTTAATTTAATTATAAAAATGTTTGGTAGGCCGGCCCTCCGGGCCAAGACCAATTTGCCACCTATAACTATTAGCATGTAATACGTTTTTATATTTATTCACAAAAAAAGCTCTTATTCACAAAAAATAATAAACAGTTATTTTTTTGTAAGGATTTGTGTTGTTAATATTTGTAATTTTATAAACTTGTATTTACAAAAATTGAAATCTGAATTATGAATTTAATTATGAAAGAAGAATATTGGAATTTTAATTTAATTATAAAAGTGTGGTGGTAGGCGAGGCGGGCAGGCACTCTGGGCCAAGTCCAGTTTCCAACCTTTAACCATCAGCATTTTATGTAAATAATTATTTTTTTCAAGGATATGCGTCGTTTGTATTTGAATTTTTACAAATTTGTATTTACAAAAAATAAAAATAGATTTAAGAATTAAATATAAAAGAAGAAGGATAAAGCTTTAATTTAATTATAAAAATGTTTGTTAGGCCGGGCCCCCGGGCCGAGCCCAGTTAGCCACCTATAACTATTAGCATTTAATAGGTTTTTTTATTTATTCACAAAAAATGCTCTTATTCACAAAAAATAATAAACAGTTATATTTTTGTAAGGATTTGTGTTGTTAATATTTGGAATTTTATAAATTTGTATTTACAGAAATTGAAATCTGAATTAGGAATTTAATTATAAAGAAGAATAGTGGAATTTTAATTTAATTATAAAAATGTGTAAGGAGACGGGGCGGGCAGGCCCTCTAGGCCAAGTGCAGTTTGTAACCTTTAACCATCAGCATTTTATGTAAATAATTACTTTTTGCAAGGATTTGCGTCGTTTGTATTTGAAATTTTACAAATTTGTATTTACAAAAATTAAAATCATATTTAAGAATTTAATTATAAAAGAAGAATGATGAAATTTTAATTTTGATTATAAAAATGTTTGGTATGCCGGCCCTCCGGGCCGAGACCAGTTTGCCAACTATAACTATTAGCATGTAATAGATTTTTATATTTATTCACAAAAAAGGATCTTATTCACAAAAAAATAATAAATAGTTACTTTTTGTAAGGATTTGTGTTGTTAATATTTGAAATTATATAAATTTGTATTTACAAAAATTGGAATCTGAATTAGGTATTTAATTATAAAAGAAGAATAGTGGAATTTTAATTTAATTATAAAACAGTGGTGGAAGGCGGGGCGGGCAGGCTCTCTGGGCCAAATCCAGTTTGCAACCTATACAAAAATTGGAATATGAATTAGGTATTTAATTATAAAAGAAGAATAGTGGAATTTTAATTTAATTATAAAACAGTGGTGGAAATGGGCCAAATCCAACCATCAACGTTTTATGCAACTAATTATTTTTTTCTAGGATTTGCGTCGTTTGTATTTGAATTTTTACAAATTTGTATGTACAAAAATTAAAATAAGATTTAGAAAAAAAATGGTAAGCTTATTTAGGAATTTAATTATAAAAGAAGAAGAACGAAATTTTAATTTACTTATAAAAATGAGTTGGTGGGATATTAATCTGGGAATTCCGATGTAGAAAGGAATGAGATATTTATATTTTATATTTATTTAATTTAAACTTTTCATAAAGAAGGAAATTTTCAAATTAATATGTGGGACCACTTACTTTAACGTAATTAGCGGCTAATTTTTTAATATCAGGATAAAAAGGTAATTACAACCATTAAATGTCATGATTGCAAGCCTTCTTTGCAATAGTTATCACTTATCACTATTTCATAGAGCTAAAACACAAGTTGAAATGATAACAAAATACAGAAAAGTTCAAGATGTCGATTTAAAAATCAGATTTATAATACATATTATTATACTTCAAATTTAAAAATTAACCCAACGACCAAACAGAGCCGAAGATAAAGGCATGTAATATGGATATTGAATATTTGAATGAAACTATTCTAATAAATATATATTGAATGAATGGATGAAACCCACTGAGAAGAAAAGAGAGAAACAAAATAAGTGGGCACCCATTTTTTTTTTGTGTTATATGAGATAAATTGTCTTATATAATATGAGAAACAATATTTGCATATATATACATATATATAGAGGGAGGATATTTTGACTACCAAATTTTTTTACTACTAACTTACTACATGTCTAATCACCATTGGATCAAAGAGAGAGAATGTTAAAAAAAAATTGAAGAGAGAGAAAATGTTAATTCAATGGTGATTAGATAGGTAGTAAGTTGATAGTGGAAAATTTTGGTAGTGAGAATATCCCTCCTCATATATATATATAGTAAAACCTTTTTTGGTCCTTGCCAAAATACACTATGCCCACATTTGTCCTTTACAACAAAAAATTAGTCCCGATTCTTAAGAAATTCATAGTGGACCAATTTAGTTGAAATTGTGATCCCTCACAAATTAAAAAAAAAAGACTCACATTAGTCCTTCAAAAGGACTAGAATGGGTCCACTTTGAATTTCATAAAAAAAAAATTGTAATGGACTAATTAAAGTGGGAATCGTATTTTTTGTTTGGGATCAAAAGGGGCTTTACTCATATATATATATATATATATATATATATATATATATATATATATATATATATATATATAGGCTTATCATTTATTAAGCAGATAATTTTATCTCCGACTACTAAATCATAATCATACAAAGATGGATCAATAATAATAATATAAGAAAATAAATAAATAAAATGACGTAATTTTTTAGTCACTTTGAGAAATATATATATATATATATATATATATATATATATATATATATATATATATATATATATATATATATATATATATATATATAGACACACACTAGAAGAGGCTTACTATTGCATGTCAGTCCAGTCTGCTGAGGCAGAACAAAATGCAGTTCTGCACACAAACAAAACTTTTAAGCTGCTGATCTCCGTTAAGTTATTACGTGCATACACACTATATAGTTAGCTAATGACTTCATTTGATAATTTTGTTCCCTTATTCTTTCAGTAAAACATCCCAACTTTGCTTGCGTATTAAGTAGCCTTGAAAGAAGAGTACCAAGATTTAAGAAATAGACTATGACGAGAACATCCCGGCTTAGACGGATGGTGCAAGACTACTTTTTCTATAAAAACTAGTCATATGATCAAAATGTATGTTTAGTTGTTGTACCCAAAAAAAAAATATGTTTTAGGCAAAAGTTATTTGTTAAATTCTTATAGCTTCAATAATATACTTATATAAAACTATATATAACTTTTTTACAGAAGCTTGTAACATGTGTTTACTTTGAAATGGAACAATCTCCGCTCTCCCATAAAGTCTTTATGTTGAGAAAGAAAAAAAAATAATCTATATAAATGTAAACACTTTTAATTAGGGTTAAATACAAGCAGGAGGCAGCGACAATTCCACATCTAAAATGGTTTTGACTTTTTTTTTTTTATTGGGTGATGTTGAGGGACATATTCCTAAAGCATGTTGTCCTCTTTCTGTAATCCTCTCCCATAAAATTATCTGAAGTGGCCTTTCTACTACCTACAAATTCATATATACGCACATAAATGCTGGATTTTGTATAGTTGTGATACAATGATCAAATGCACATAAATGCTGGATTTTGTAAGTACTTACTCTTTATCATACACTTCAAGTCTTCAACTAATCAAATTTTTTAAGTGTCTTAATCACTTTGTTCTCTATCTGTTCTGGATAGTTCACCTTGCTAATCTTTATGTATGACAGATTCACAGGTCTAATCAAACATAAAATAAGCTAATATACAAGATAAGCTGATCGTGAGGGTTTTTCAAGAGTGACAGATATAGTATAGCAGATTTATTTTGGGAGCAAAAGAAGGTTTAGTACTATAACAATATAATTTGTTTGATAATCATCATTCATTCTGTGTTAGTATAGACTATATATATAACCACATGATGATCTAGATTTTAAATTTCTGAACTCGAACTTGAAATCTCGGAGAACAAATTCCTTGTCACTTGAAAGTGTCATATAATAAAGGGTAAAGTGTGTGTCATTTTAAAGGATATAAGGTTGTGTCATTTTAAGAGATAGATAAAGGAGGAGAGAGAGTTGACAAAAAAATAAAGATGTGGGTCTCACCTCTTTGTGAGAGTGAAAGAATATAAATTGTGTCATTTAAAAGGATAAACAGTTTTCCATATAATAAATTGATAACATGATGTTCAAAGATACTATTATTTGAATGAGTTTATTCAAAAAATAATAATAAATTTTGATACACACATTGTCGAAACGAAGAATGGGAGATTATTTTAAAAAAAAAAAAAAAAAAACATGAAATTCAACTCTTAAGATTTCAGTTTTTGTGGTGGGTTTTTGCAAGATTGTTAAGAATTCCTAATTTGCTTCGATTCTCACTTAGTGAGGAATATTGGTATATCATTATTATATATAATTCACTTTGCTGAAGCTGACCAAGGTTTAAGATCTCAAAGTAAAACAAAAACCTAAATAAATTATTTCTTGTTAAGTGAATAAACTACTGTTTACATGGCTTCAATCGCGCTTCCCATGAATGTGCTAGCCATTTCTAATTATTTTATTGTTGTCGTCAAACATTGATTAATCATGACAGGAGTAGTTGTTGTTGATTTATATCAGAGTATCAAGATTCTAGAAGTAGAGAGGTAGACAAGAACGATAACGGATAGACTGGGTGTAGCCTACTTGTTCTTCACTTTAAGCTAATGTATATACATTTTTATTTTATTTTTTGACACTTATGTGCTTAGGTAAATAAAGACAAGCATGTCAAAATCTTTCAGCTTCAAGTGTACTCTACTCTAATGAAAATGCTAGCTATCATGGTTTTATGCCAGCACTATCAAACAATCTCCCATATGTAACATTGAACGTTGTCTTGTACTTTTTGTCCATATGCCCTACATCATGTCGGTTCAAGAAGATTTTATTATAGAGTTACTAATTCAATTTAATTTACTAATTCAATTTATTACTTTTTGTAAGTTAATTTCTCGAATAACACAAGGTGGTATTAGAATCTTCTCACGCAGAAGCATATACCCAGACTTTGTTTTGCCTACTACTCTTGTCAATTTGTAATTGGACATTGATATTAAGTTTTATTTTTAAGGTGTCAAGCATATAGTTTTATAAAAACTATTAAAATGTTTTAACAAATTAAAAAAAAAAAAGGCATTGTTTTGAGATTGGGAGGCAGTGGCCAGCCCCACTAGCCCCCTGCCATGAATTGGGTTACCATATTCAATGAATCATATTGCTCTCTAACAACAATTTTTTTTTTCAAAAAGAAAAAGAAAAAGGGGAGAAGGATAAATTACGCTCTAAATTCCTAAAAAAGTCTAAATTATTAATTTTTACTTATTTTAAAAAAAGTATATTGGACCCACCCGAATAGAATTACCTTGTTGAGGATACTTATTGTTTATCCAAAAAAATATACCATTTTTCCCATGAAAGATATATTTAGTCTATTTTAATATAAGTAAATATTTTAATGGCCAGAGACAATTATGGATGATTTTTTAATTTTAGCCTTTTCTAGTAGTATGACTGTATGAGTTTCTTATGGAGTTATGGGCATTTTTTTCTCATTTTGTAAGTGTTTTCTAAACCTATTTTAAATATGAATAACATTAACTTACACTGATATAATAATAATAAGTCTTACATATTAATTTTTGTGCATGATTTATTAGGAATTAATAATTAAATATAACTCAATAAATCACAACTATTAAATATACGAAAATTAACTGTTAAAATTTAATATAAAATTTATTATTCGTGTAAGATAATCCCGCCCTTTTGAACATTCCTATATATTATCAATTTTGGAACTTTGGATAATTAAATGAAATTTTGAAAATCGCCTATTATTAACTTTGAGATTTTACCTAAAATCTTTATTTTCTCTTTTCAACTCCCAACATCAACAATGGTGACTCAAAAGTAGCACAACAGCATAACGCTGATAGTCACAAGACAGAAAAATGATCGGTAAGAGAATTATTTATATTAAAATGAATTAAAATATAATATATATTAATATCTCAAAAAACGTAAGACAATGATTTTAGCATTAATTCTGTTCAATTTGACTGAACACCATCCTAGCTTCAGCTATGCGCCTGCATTTGACATATAGATCAACCAGAGCACCTGAAACTGCTGATTGAGCCAAATATGGAAATCCTTGTCTGATTAATGCAGCATGGATTTGCGTTCCTTCTCTTATTGCACCAAGACAACTACATGCCTTTAACGTGCTTGAGTATGTGTATTCATCAGGAACTTCCCCTTTCTCTTGCATTTTTCTAAATATATTTAAAGCCTCTTCACCATTTTTTCCGTGGGTGTATCCAGCAATCATTGCATTCCAACTTATAAGATTTCTTAATGGCAGAGTGTTAAATACTCGAGCAGCCTCACTAACCCTACCACACTTACAGTACATGTCAATTATAGAATTTCCCACAACAGGTACCCAATCAAAATTAGATTTTGCACAAACCCCATGAATTTGAATTCCATTCTCAGGGATGCCCAAAACCCCTGATGCTTTTAGACTCGTAGAAAGTGTGAACTCATTCGGCCTAACAGCTGAACGACCCATTTTAGAGAATAAAAGCAACGAACTTTTGGCATCACCATTTTGTAAATGGCCACATATGAGAGCTGTCCAAGAGACTACATTTCTTTGAGGCATTCGATCAAACACCGAACAAGCAAGGTCCACATTGCCACACTTAGCGTACATAACTATGAGATCATTGTTTAAAACCAAAACATGCCCAAATCCTAGTTTCTCCACAACCCCATGTACTTGCTTTCCCTGATCAAGCAAACGATGCTTCGAGCACTTGTTCAGGATCTTAGTGAATAGGTAACGCTCATTCATCGATGCAAACGAGAACTACCCAACTTGCTGTTAGAAAATTCGAAAACCGCTTCGTCACCGCCTTGAGAAACTGCGTGAAAATAGCGGAACTGAGGAAGATTCATGCCCACATTGTCAAGCTCTCACTGTCACAGAGCAACTTCTTGGCCACAAAAATGGTGGATTTATGCGACAAATTGGGCGACGTAGATTACGCGACCTTGCTCTTCGAACAACTAGTTGAGCCAAACGTGTTCTCCTACAACGCAATCATCAGAACCTACACACACAATCACCAACATTCCCTAGCAATCACTCTTTTCAACCAAATGCTGAGACATCCAACGAAATCAGCTTTGCCTGACAAATTCACATTCCCGTTCGTGATAAAGTCGTGTGCGAGGCTTCAGTGCCATCGTCTTGGCCAGCAAGTTCATGCGCAAGTTTGCAAATTTGGGCCCAAATCACATTCTATAACAGAGAACGCGCTGATTGATATGTACGCGAAATTTGATGATTTGACCAATGCATACCAAGTGTTTGATCAAATGACTGAACGAGACGCAGTTTCTTGGAATAGCCTAATCTTTGGGCACGCGAGATTGGGGCAGATGAAGAGTGCAAGGTCGCTGTTTGACGAAATGCCTTGTAGGACAATCGTGTCTTGGACAAGTATGATAACTGGGTACGCTAGAACAGGGTGCTATGTTGATGCATTGGACATTTTCCGCAAGATGCAAATGGTGGGTATTGAACCTGATGTGATTAGTATTATATCTGTTCTTCCGTGTTGTGCACAGCTTGGAGCTCTTGAGGTTGGGAAATGGATTCACATGTACTCGGATAAAAATGGTTTTTTGCAGCAGACTGGTATATGTAATGCACTAGTTGAAATGTATGCAAAGTGTGGTTGCATTGATGAAGCTTGGAGCTTGTTTGAGAAGTTGATTGAGAAGGATGTGATTTCTTGGAGTACAATGATTGGAGGACTAGCTAATCATGGACAAGGTTTATCTGCAATTCAACTCTTTCAAGACATGCAGAAAACACAAGTCATTCCTAATGGGATAACTTTTCTTGCTGTTTTGTCAGCTTGTGTTCATGCTGGCTTATGGAATGAGGGGTTGAAATATTTTGATGTTATGAGGTTGGATTATCATATAGTGCCAGAAATTGAGCACTATGGTTGCCTAGTTGATCTTCTGGGACGCTCGGGATGCCTTGATCAGGCTCTGGACACAATATTGAAGATGCCAATAAAACCAGATTCAAGGATATGGAACTCTTTGTTAAGCTCTTGCAGGATTCATCGCAATCTTGAGATTGCTATTATTGCAATGGAAAAGCTTTCAGAGCTTGAGCCAGAGGAATCTGGGAACTATGTTTTGCTTGCTAACATATATGCAGAGCTTGGCAAGTGGGAAGGTGTATCAAATATTAGGAAACTAATAAGAAGCAAGAGGATAAAGAAAACCCCGGGGTGTAGCTTGATTGAGGTTAACAATGTGGTTCAAGAATTTGTATCAGGTGACGATTCAAAGACCTTTTCACAAGATGTCTTTTGGATCCTAGAAGGGCTGGCTTTACACCAAACTAGAGCCAATGATTTCATGGAATTTGAAGAAGATGCAGGTCAAGTTTTATAGTAGAATTATTTAGTTTGACGTTTGTTTTAGTTTCGCGAGTTTGCATGATTGAATATAATTGCCTTAACCATAGAATTTCGCTACGCGTTCACTTCAGAAGGGATGAATCATATTGAAGGCAAATATTTTACGAACCAAAACTGTTACTAGTGACAAATCGAACTGGTTGAATCGGGAACTACACTCTCCATGATACATTTTGCTTTCAATATGGAAATGGTTTAGTTCAACACGAAAATAAGCACATATATAGGAAATAAAAGATGGCAAAGGCCATATAATCTTTGTAAAGCTTACTGTCCACCAAAAAAGTAGCGAGATCAATCCAATGCCTAGCAAATAGCAACCATGTATTTTGATTTGCACCAAATTATATTAAGCAGACGAAGTCTAGGACGTTTGATCAGATGGCACAATGCGTCTGTATACAGCCTGGAAAGTTTGTCCCCCATTTCTAGCAACCTTTTGGCCTTCTTCAGTTGCAGAACATAATAGCTTCACAACTGGATCGGCTTCAAGTTCTATATCAGTCAAGGCTTCGAACATAGGGTGATTCTCCATACAAGACTTCATCCAGTCCCCAAGTTCTTCTACGTCTGTTATTGTGTATATAATTCCACCAACCTCAAGAGCATAAGCATACTCATCTAGCAAGAATGGACTGATAACCCGACGGCGATGATTCTTCTCTTTAAAATGAGGATCAGGAAACAAGAAAAACATCTTTGATAGTTGTCCTTTCTCAAAGTAATTGGGGATGTACTTCATGGAGTTAGTCCGCACCACAGAAACATTTTGGTATTGACCTGGATTTGCAACCCTTAAAGATGAAATTCGTTCCTTGACATATTCAGTCACTTTATCTCTAAGTTCCATTCCAATCATCAATGTTTCTGGGAACAGAGTGGAAAGACTGATAAGCAGCCCTCCAAAACCACAGCCAATGTCAGCAAACTGGATCTTTCTGGAAGTATCAGCTTGAACAGATGGTGGAAAGAACTGAGGGTAATGGAGGGAATAGTCAACGTGACTGGGGGATATTGGCACAGGGAAGTGAGAGTCACTCAGTGGATTGCTGTGTGCTCGTGCTCGATAGAAGCGCTTTCGAGGCAATCCAGTTGACTTGCTGATAGTTGGATTTACCACAGTCTCTGGCATGTCTATTTATTCAAACTGCAGTATAGTAAAAGCCAGAATTTTCAGAATCAAGACTATATACACTGATAGTAGATAAAGAAACATATTGTCTATTATAATACCGAAGTACATAATACAGGCGAAAAACTTTGAGCAAATAACAAGGTTCCATCACTTTTCATGTTATTGATTTTCAATCAGACATCTTAGTTTACACTTCGCACATCAACAGAAAAATGAAGAATATGCTAAGATCAGACCTTAATATGAAGTGGGTCGAAGATTAAAATTTAGAAAAGAGTTTCATCTAACCTACTAAACTGAGATACCTGTACATATTAAAGTACGCCACAAAATTTATGGTCAGTTTTCGTTGTCTTCATATTCAATCCGTTATTTTAAATATTATCAGCGAGATTTCTTGGAACAGAAAAACAAAGTAAATAAATATAGGAGGACTCAATATAAAAGAGCAAATTAAATAAGAAATGCAGGTTCAACCACAACTGGAATGATTTGGTAAACACATTACAAACTAAACTCGGTCTTGTCTTATTAGCAACCAAGAAAGCAAGATTAGGAAAAAAAATGCATATTTCTAAATGAATGAATGATCATCAAGTTAAGATGAAACAAAGGCCATGGATCTCCTCGTGCTGCAACTTATAAAGTACTAAAATTTATTTAGCAGGTAGCGTAAATTGAAATCATATCAGCCAAGGAATATCCCCATTATTACGAGTAGAATGTCCAAGTACGCATATTTCAAAGCATACATGCCTCGACAGATTCGTTAATTTCTTTTTTTTTTGAAAACCAGATTCGTTAATTTCTAATTGAAGTATAAATCGAAAAATCTGAATAGCTTAGCCATAGTCTTCCAAAAACAATATTATCTTCCAAAAAGAATGCAGTAAGATATAAACTTACTTTGAGGAGGCTTGAATAGCCATAGTCAAGACCCAAAATTCACAATGATTAGTTGTAGATAGTAGATAGTTCTCAGGAGTGTATTACCGGTTTGATATAGTGTAGTTTACAAGAGTTTGTAAATAAAAAGTTTAAATAACTAATTCTACGATTCAAGAATACCTCAACAACACAAATTACAAAGAAACCAACTCGGTTCCAATGCTTTTGTTATTATGTTATAATTATTGATAAAAAATTGGACGACTATTTCAATAAACTTTGAAGAATCGAAATGTATTTCGGTATTTCCTACCTATGGAGTAGCACAGATACATAGAAAATCATTTAAAGAGCGTGATTAGAAGATACGAGAAAAGATTGAGAACGAGAGAAGGTTGTGAAAATGATGAAAAGGACAAGAAAAAACACTTTTTTTGTCACAAAATGTTTGGATAAAATAAAGAGCGTTTGAAAAGAATTAAAAAAATAAATTATATCCAGGTGTTGTTCATTGTAACTTTTGTTTTTGTTTTAGGCCTTTGGACCCTTTCCATAGACAAAAAAAAAACACACTACAAAATTACAATGTAATATTGCTTGATAAAAAGTATATAAATTTATCGAATAATAAATAAAGGACCCAAGTAAAATGCTATGTATTTGATGTAAATAATTAAAAACTGACTGACAGTAATTTGAAGAAAAAGGTAATTGAACCTTGTTAAGTTTGTGGTGTAGGAATTATGGCGAGCACCTGGTGTGCATATTAACATGCATGACATTCCACATAAATGACATAGTGAGCATCATACAATACTTGACACGAAAAACAAAACTCAATTTCACTCAATAGCGAAGTCAAGGGACGAGGAACAAGAACCGTAACCAATTTGCTACAGAGAATAACTGATCGCAATCACAAAAAACATTAAAATCATAAAAACAAAAAGTACATTTGGGATTGATTAGGTTACCTAACAAAAAAATTTGGAGTCACTTTGCTGATATTGAATGCAGTCACTTTGCTGAGCTTCCTGCGATATCGGTTTTTGCAGTAACGAAACGAAGAGGGTGAAACGGAAACACAATGAAGCAGAGAGGGGAGAGAGGGAACAATGTGTTTGGGCTCGCATGTTATTGGATCTTCATCCTCACCTGGCCCAAAATATTGGCCTGTTATATTTGGTTTTTTTTGTTGAACTTATTATAGTTGAAAAAAAAAAATTAGATAGGGGGAGAGTACACTTATTACTGAAATTTTTTATAACTTTTACTATCAAATTAATTATCGTTGATTTCTACCAATTTAATAAATTTAATTTATTGAGAATTAAAAATTAATTAATAAGTATACCCAATAAATTATAACGATTAAATTGACAGAAATCAATGATGGTTAATTCAATAATAAGAATTGTAAAATTTTTCAATAATAAATATATTTGTCCCCTTTAAAATATTTAATCATCACAGAACAACCCCCCTCCCAAAAAAAAAAACAGTGGATGTCACATACATACAATAGCTCATTTTTTCTTTCGTCCTAGTTTGATAATTAAAAAAAAAAAAATTCTCATGTGCATTTTTTTCCTTTACATGTATTCTTTATGTGAGATAATTTTATTCAGAACGGGTTCAGGATTAAGATTTAAAATTTCTTCCAAAGATGATAGAATGAAACACATGATCTCACCCCATCTACTCAGCTTCTATGCATCAACTGAGCTACCACCATTTGGTGCATTCTTTTATTCCTTTTCTTTATGTTCATAATATTATCATAAATGAAAAGATATTTCTTACATGTGGATAGAAGCCAATCTAATGGTTGGATTGTTAAGCTAACATCTATTTATTTATCTTGAGGGAAGAAAAGAGAAAGAAGATGGCCTCAGAGAGAGAAAACATATATGATATGAGGAGAGAAGATTGGATAGTAAGAGACATGATTATTTCTTCTTCTTTTTTTTTTTTTTTTTGATAAACTATTTCTTCTTCCTTTTAATAGGTTTGATCATATGTTATAAAAAAATTTGGAGAAGTGAATTTATAATTTTATTCTAAAATCAATTTGGTCTTTATAGTTAAAAACTTTAACTAATTATAATCTAAAAAAACTTAATTATCTAACTCTACCAAAAAAAAAAAAAACTGTCCTTTTCTATTCCATTAAATGTAGAATATTATGATTTTTCTTTTTATTGCATCATTGTATGAGTAAGGTGTTGATATTAAAGAATAAGTCACAATAAAAATAATATTATTCAGGGATTGGAATTACGGATAGTAAACCCAAGAACCAATATTGTAGCAGCAAAATATTATGTGGCGTAATGTTATAAAATATATTTTTTGGTAAAGAATGTTTGTATATATATATATATATATATATATATATATATATATATATATATATATATTATGTGGCGTTCAAACTGCAAGACATATTGTAGATAACCTAAAACCTTTAATTGTATCATTAATCGAATTTCCAATCTAGGAATGCTCGTCGTGTTCATCCTAATTTTCGTAGAGGCGTGGTGTTTGGCATTATGAATGTTTTAAGATTTATAACAAAGCGAAGTAAGAATTTTTTGGTTTCACATTTAGATGATTAATTTGTAAATGTACGTTGTATTTTTATTTCATTTTATATATTTATTAAGGTTATTTTTTTAAAAAAATTTAATTATACGTATTCTTAAAAATAATTTACTTAAATTAGACATGAAAATAAAATTTTATTAAATAAAAAATATATTATTCCTAGCTGAGTAAAGTAGTTATCAAAAAAGTTTCGATAACTTTTCTATCAATCTTATACTTAAGAATGTCATTTTAAAAAATATAGTTGATAATAAAACATTTTCATGTACAAGGGGTATGGAAAACCAATTGTACGTTCTCCATATGCAATTGCATCATTGCATGTCTTCGTAAGATTTCTGTCCTTCATCGATGCATCACTCACTCTCGCAGTGTTCTCTAAAACCAGTGCACAAAACGTGTCATTCAGATCACTCTACGAGATGCGTAACAGCGTGAGTACAAAGTCTAAGTACATGGGGAAGGGGTTTGTAATCTTTTTCCAACCTAACACACTGATCATAATTTTGATAATTTGTACAAGAAAAGGCACACCAGCAGATTAAATACAACAAAATTATACTTAATTGGTTGGCTTCATTGAATGGGAAGTTCGTTTGATTTACTTAAAAAGTAAGAGACGCTGTAGTATAAAAAATTATATTTTATTTAATTTGTAAATAATGTAAGTATCAGATAATTTTTTGCAAATATATATATATATATATGAGGTATGATCCTTTGACATCAGTATCAAATTTGATGTTTGACACCTCATCTAAGAGCCGTTAGATCAAAAAAGATCAACGACTCTAATTTGTAAGCATGTGACACCATTGATCTTTTTTGATTTAATGACTATTAAATAAGGTATCAAACTTCAAATTTGACACCGGTGTCAAGGGATCCTGTCTCTCTCTCTCTATATATATATATATATATATATATATATATATATATATATATATATATATATATATATATATATATTTTAAAATTTTGTATAAATGAAATTTGTTATAAAATTTTATCCACTACAAAACAAAAAGACCAATAACCTTTGTCACTTTATTATTTAAGTTTTATAATACAAAAAATAATGCACATTTTTTCCAGAATCTAAAAAAAAAAAATGCACAAAGATATTATAATAAATGAGAAAAATATTTCTGTTATCACAAAATATAAAATTATCTCCCAAACTATGTCGTTTTAGGAATTGGGAGAATTAATAAAGGATATTTTAATAATTTTATTTTTCTTATTATATAAATTTTACCAAAGCAACATTCATTAATTAATTCTCTTAACCTTCAAAACAACATAATTATGAGATTGCTGGAGATAAATTTATGTCGTGATTGTGATAGGAGAAACGATAAACCCATAATAAATCTTGTATTGTTTTATTATTATTTGTTTAAATGATTTTATTTGTATTATTTCTTATTATGTATCAAATCGCAAAATACTATCCATCATGATATATCTATACAAAAAAAAAAAAAAAAGGAAACGTGGACATCATGATATATCTGTTAAAGTTTCGCTGCTTCTATATATATGTATATGTATATATATATATATGATCCTTTGACTCCTGTGTAAAACTAAAAAGTTTGACATCAAATCACAATCGTTGATTTCCGTTAATCTAACGGTTATAATTTATTGAAAATTAAGAATTAATATATATATATATATATAATAAATTATAACCGTTAGATTGACGAAAATCAAAATTTTATCAACACACACAAAAAAATCACCGCTCTCTGATTATATATTCTCTCTCTTTTACACCAGTTTTACACTCTCAATGATCAAGATTGGGTGTAAGACTTTTAACTCTTACACCGGTGTCAATATATATATATATATATATATATATATATATATATATATATATATATATATATATATATATATATATATATATATGGGATCTATTAACTGGTGTAAAACTTTTGACATCAAATCACAATCGTTATTTCCGTTAATCTAACGGTTATCATTTATTGAAAATTAATGATTAATTAACAATTATGACCCAATAAATTATAACCGTTAGATTGACGAAAATCAACAGTTATTTTAGATTTGATGGCAAAGGATCATGCTCTCTCCTATATATATATATATATATATATATATATATATATATATATATATATATATATATATATATGAGGTAGGATCCTTTGACAACAGTGTCAAAGTTGAAATTTGACACCTCATCTGAGAGTCGTTAGATCAAAAAAATCAATGGTGTCACATGCTTACAAATCAATGGTGTCACATGCTTACAAATCAAAGTCGTTGATCTTTTTTGATCTAACGGCTCAAATTTTAAAAGCATAAGATGTCAAACTTCAAATTTAACACCGGTGTCAAAGTATCATATATATATATATATATATATATATATATATATATATATATATATATATTAGAATAGTTTCATTCAAATATTCAATATCCATTCCCGATAACCCCCCACCCCAACCCGAAATTTGTACTTACGTTACAAATTTTCTCAACTAAACTGATCTTGTGATCTAATCATCATGAATTCTGACAATGTGCACTTAAGTGAACAATTTTTAAATGGACTCAAAAACACTCTTATTTTTTACCTATATCTGTAATTAATTGGCCATTACAGAGTTAGTTCTATCTAAGGGGTATATAGTCAAACTTATTACATGTAGATAGTTTCCCTTTGGTAAATTCCAAGCCTTTCAATTTTATGAATTTCAACCAAATCAATTTTTTTAACATAATTTTTTTTTTCACGCTATCATTAAATTATATGTTATTAATATCACAAAAAGAGTTTGATCGTAATTAAGATAAATACTAGTAGTAAAACTTTGATGTGGCAACACATGAATCAAAATTAAACTCATTAGTTAAATCCCCACATTCGACTGTCACCCACAAATTCCAATAATTTTCTGAATTTGCAGCTTCAATGAAAAGATTAGTTGATCTTTTCAGAACAGGTAAACAAGATGGAGACAGTTGAATTAGATAATTTGAAGTGAATGATAAGTAAGCAGCGGATTGTGATGGATGGATATTAGAACATTTGTCTAAGCTCTGAAGCACAGTTATTGCTTGATAATTCAATGCTAAAGCGATGAATCTTTCCAATATCATAACTACCTACCTTTGAAAAAGTATCGACAAAATCAAAGGACACTGCAAATAATTCACTATCCTCCGATCCCGACAATTTAAACTACGTATGAAACACGTAATGCAGCTTTCACATTCGGCGTTTTGACCTTAGTAATCTCATTTCCATAAGATTTTATTGGAGTAATTTCTTGGTCAAACACATTACCTATATGATGCGGTACTGTGGCAATCACTTTAGAACGTGACACTTTAGCAATCGCGTTCTTTGCATTTGTTTCTGCTTGGCCTTAATTTGTATCACACATATATGTCCAAAAAAAAAAAAGTGTCTGTCTGACTGAACACTTAATAAATTAAATGACAAATTCACAAGAGGCCAATTAACTAGATTTAGATGTTAAAAGAAAGAAAACTCTGAGCCTTGAATGAGCATCAGCAAGCTAATCCTAATTAATGGAATCTGCTATTTTTGGTGCTATTAATATCAAGAAGCTCATCATTCTGATATGATTAAGGGAGAAAAGGCCCTGCCATTAAAGGACTACTTGGAGGGCAACCTTAGCATATATAGCTAAGGTGAGTAACAAATTCAATCCAAAAATTTAAATAGTTAATTAAGTGATGTCGGCAATAATAAGAAAAAAATTGATCAAGTAATCCACAATAAAAACAAAAAACTTAACAAGTAATTCTTACGGACAATAAATCTGTGCCTCCTTAACAAGTTAAAAAAATTATCTAATGATTTTATATTAAACTTCTCTAACATACACTCTCACACAAAGTTCATTGGGCTTGAAAGTGAATAATACTCATGATCACTAGGTTACAATCTTCTGGTATTATGTAAAGAATTGATTTAACTAAAAAAATTTAAGTTCGTAATTTAGGTAGGAATTTTTATGCTCTTACACATTTATATTGTAAAACTTTATAGTAGGATTTACATAAAAAAAGGAAAACCTGAAGTAAGTCTACAATGAGAAAACAATTAAGGTACATGACACAAAAGAGGCCTAGAAAATTTTGAAGTTCCACCTATGTACAAGATAATAGGATAGTTTGAATTCAAATTATTTTGCTTAACTGAATTAAAACCAAAATAAATATAGAATTAATATAATATTAACAATTTAAAATTTGACATCAGAATTTAAAAAATTAAATTGGAGGGAGAAAATATCATGGCTAATAGTATATACACACACGTAGTTATGCCACTCAACAGTTTCTCCCTCCGGAATCCAGATCATTATTAGCATCCCTCAATAAGGAACATGGGAATGGGCTTTGAACTCACCTTTCTTCTAATAATGGCGATGTACGTAATTTAATTATGTATAATTTCTCAAGGCTTTCAATTGATCACTTGTTGGCTGCTACGAAGCCAGATTATTGTTTCGTGGATGATGTCACAAAGAAGATTGATCCATTCAGGTTTGTCAATGAAGATTGAAAAACAATATATGGGCCCCGTCTATTTAATGATTACGGATATTTGGGGCTTGAATTAAGACTTGAGGAAAGAAAATAGAAACCAGTTATAGTTACACAGCATATGTACAGTGCACAATCCTATTTCTCGTCATAGAAACAAATGTTTTGGAAAATATCTTTAGCAATCCGTAATATCAAACCATTTAGTGCATTTATTCTACACACTCTTTTATGATTAATACCATCCGAATCCCAATTTTTTTTTTACTATTGCAGCCAAACAAAGACGATTCAAAGCACCGTGCAGTTGAGGGCGAGGCTGAAATATGATAGACATTAATAATTTAAGAATTAGATACAGGTACAGCAGCAGTGAAAAAAAGTGCATTAGTCATTCACTTGGCTCTTCAGTATTCCGCCGTAAAATACCTACCAAGACCCACAGGCTCATTCTATTCTATGACATGTATTTTACCCACAAGTCTATCCCAACTCTACATTTCCAAATTGGTTGCAACAATTCCTCAATTTTGTCAACCAAATCAATTGCACGTGCGTTAAGAACCACAACGTCCTCAAAGAAACCGGGGAAAAAAAACTTTACCAACGGTTAACAGTCAAAACACGGATCTTTTTGACACCTGGTAAGTTCATATACGTACGAGCTTTGGCCTTAATTAGAAGAACGAAGGAAAAGAAATTAATGCCATTAGATAGCTTTACTTAGAGATTTTCGCATATAATATACAATAAGATAAGGATATGGACCAAGGCTGCATTTCGGGTCATCCATTTTTTTTTATTATTGTTTGGATTGTCACAAGTCGGCCCTGCATTTCCAAAACTTTGAATTTATTTAAGGGTTTTATATTTCTTATGTTGTCGGAGATAAAATTATCTGCAACACATATATAAAAGTGTCTGAAACCCATGCGTGGTTATATCAAGAGAAAAGATAGAAAGAATATATAAGTTCTACATATTTTATGTGCGTAGGAAATAAAATAAATATTAATCCCTTCATTTAACTGCATAAAAGAACTTGACCGAAAAAAATTGTATAAAAGAAGAGAACATGCAGCTCAAGTTATTGAGATATATAAAAATTATTTTCTCTCTCTAAATTTAAAATTTCTAAACAAAAAAATAATGTAATTTTTAGTTGTATGTCAACTAATTGGAGTTTACTTCAATTTTATTAAAGAAGGTTCTTTACACAAGTTCAGAGCATGTTTCACAGTTTAATAAGGACAAAAGCCCGCATGCACGTATGGTGAGTGCCCCTAACTAGAGTTAATTAATGGGTTTAACTTTTCTTATGTTGTAGGATTGTAGGAGAGAAAAAAAGTAGAGAGAAGTTGAATGTGGGAAATAAATTAAATATTAATCCCTTAATTTATATTTAAAAAGAAAAGAAAAATTAATTGGCATGGAAAACGAATTTGTGTAGAAAAAATGATGTTGTCTCATATAGCATGAGAGTATCATTTCCCTTAATTAATACCCTCAAGTATTGTTCGTCATTCCTTGTTGGATCATGAAATTCCACACAATCCCCCCCTTGTTTGATCCTCCCAACACCCACCACACCCCCCACAACACAGTGACAAGAGGAAACAATTTAAAAGGATAAATTAATTCTACATTTAAGGGCTAGATTATAATTTTGCTTAAATAACAAAAATATAAAAGTGGGTTTGTCTCGGCATTACGGGGGAGATGGAGACCTTAGTCAAGTCCTACAACGGGACAAGATATGCGATGGAGATATATATCTTGCTTTAATTTGTAACCTAATGTTTGCAAATAAGTACATATGGTTAAAAGAATTTGAAAATATTATGAAATAGCATAGTGTTTTACATAGAGTACAGACAGGAACTACATAGTATATTACAAATGCCAAAAATTTCCCCTGGACGCTGGCGACTATGTTGCCTATCAGGTTGCCATGCTTTTCGCTTCCGCTTTCTCTCTATCTTTCAACACAAGCAAATTCCATGACTAAGGTCATGTATTCCTGCCACAACAATACCAAAATCGATTTGTGCTTTGAAAAAAGGAAAGAGACTAGTGTGTCATTTTAAAGGATGTAAAGTTGTGTCATGTGAGAGAAAGAGATAGATAAAGTATGAGAGAGAGTGGACAAAAAAAAAGATACGGGTCTCATCTCTTTGTGAAAGTGAAATGACACAAGTTGTGTCATTTAAAAGGACAAACATTTTTCCCTTGAAAAAAATATGTAAAAGCATTTTGAGAATTTCATATTACAATAGACAAGCAAAATATTAAAAAGCTCCATGCATGTATTTTTCCCCTAAACCCCATTAGGATGTTATTTTGGACTACAGGATATGATCCTAATAAATAATACTGAAACATAAAAAACACTAAACCCTTCATTATATATATACATTTTGTTAGAGGTAATGAGTTTGAGAGAGAAAAATTTAGAGATGTTTGAAGTATTACACCAAGACATCAAGTTTGGAATGTTCAACAGTGTTATTTCCCGCTTAGAAAACCCTAAAGATAATGCAAGCTATTGAACTCCAACCCATATGGATCCAAATAATCATGCTTTCACCTATTGGGCTTGTATGTGAACATAATATTGAATTACCAAGTAAATTAATATGTGTTCATGTCCTTTATCAACTTCTTATCCTCATCACCTTAAGCAGTTTAACAATATAAACTTTATATTGTGAGTATTTGCAGATCATTGAGTTCGTCAATTGCATATATATGAACTTGTGTGTGCACGTAAGATATTTAACTGTACTTTTTAGTTACTGAAATGTATAGTTGATCATGGTAATAAGATGTAGATACCCAAGCAATTATTTAATGTGGAAATTATAGCCAATAAGAAAGGAGAAAAAAAGAAGAAGGAAGAATTCAAGGACAGGGATTTGTGGAAATTGGTCAGGGAGAAGAGGAACGGTCTTCCTTGAAATAATCCATTTTTATAATTCAGTGGTTGGCTCCCTAGGGAGCCCCATCTTCATGTGTTCTTTCCTCATATATTCCTATTCCTCGTGCATTTTGACTTTTTGGTTGCCCTCACTTCCACACAACGGGGTCCACAATATATATCTATTACGTGGCTGATCCTCATTTGTTATTTTATAAATCATATTACGTAGAAAGAAGGGCCCACTACATCACGTGTGGATGATTGACTCCCTTGAATGTTACTTCTTGTGTGTTGGCTCTGAAATCCATACGAGTTCTATGTTATATGCGCCTACCAAGAAAACAATAAATGCAAAAAAATATGACCATATATATATGTGACTGATTTATTAAGGGAAGAGTGAATAATCACCATTCAATAACTTTACACATTTATTATCTTTCTTATCTCTTTTAGGTATTTCTCTTTATATCATCATCTTTGTACAGCAGTCAGCAAAGAATATTATTCATTTATTACCAAACATGAAATGGTAATATTGCTGATGACACACACACATATATATATAAAGAGGTACGTAGATCCTTTAATACCGATGTCAAGTTTGAAGTTTGACATCTTATTTGAGAGTCGTTAGATAAAAAATATCAATGACTCTGATTTGTAAGCATGTGATACCATTGATTTTTTTTTTATCTAACAGCTTTCAGATGAGGTGTCAAATTTCAAATTTGACACCGATATCAAAAGATCTTACCTTTTATATATATATATATATATATATATATATATATATATATATATATATATATATATATATATATATATATATATATATATATATCAAGATCGTAATTCTAATTGAAGTTGCTAGCTATCTTTCTTGGTAAATACAGCTTGCTCAGGTCTATGCAACTTGAAGGTGAAGACCCACATTTGGTGGAAGCTTCAGAAACACACTCTTCGTTTTTCTTCGTTACCTTTGTACTTAAATTCCCTAACTTGTCATGCATGGTGTGATTAGTAGTAATTAGAAAGATCCCTTCCTACCTTTAATATCTTTTTTATCCGTTCATATTTTGCAGTATCCCTCAAGTCAGTGTTTCGTTTCAAAGTGAATGATATAACTCATATAAAGCATCAAAACCTAAATTGAAAGAAGAGTTTTTGTCTCTTGTCTCTCCATGCAAGTAAGCAACTGCTTAACTAATTTGTATCTTTACGTACAGATCATAATTATTGTCAAGGAATTTTCTTCCTCTATTTGAAGAAGAAAAGTCTTTTTGTAATTAGAAAATGAAGAGAGATGTATTAATATTGAATAACTTTCTTCAACGTTTTGTATAGCTTTTATCTAATTAAGAAGTCTATCATGTCACTTTTTGTGTGCCACAGAAGGAAAAGGAAGCAATTATCAAGGAGGGAACAACGGTTATAGAGATGGAAGGAACTCGTGGAAAGGAGGAAACCTTACCACCGGGTTTTCGATTTCATCCTACAGATGAAGAACTCATCACTTGCTATCTCATTAATAAGATATCTGATTCTAGTTATACAGGCAAAGCAATAACTGATGTAGATCTCAACAAATGTGAGCCATGGGAACTTCCAGGTACATATACTTTTTATTTAATTAAGACCTTCTCTTCTGTTTTAATTATGCGTACTTTATGGTTACAAATATTGTTCATTAATTTGATTTTGCGATTTTCTTTACTCATACATAGTCATATTTAACATTTAGAATTAGGTCCATTAGATTGTATACATTACTTGTCTAGTATATCAATTATATGTTTTTAATTTCTTATTTTCATCATGTTTACTTTAGATATATAATTTTCACTTCAAAAGCCTTTTTGTTGAAGGAAACATAAATTTCCTTTTTCTTTTCAACACCCCTTAATTAGCGTTTAATAAACTTAAAACAAGCATGGTGCTTGTCTTTAGATACATGCTATTTTGAAGATAAAGTCAGCAACTATCTAGGGTTTCTTCATAATATATATACACACACGGTTATATTATCCTTTATTTTGGGGGGCAATTGATTGTTGATGCAATTATTCCAATTCCATTATATTGTATATATACAACAACACACTAATATAATAAGGTAGACCTTTGTCTTTTTTATGATATGGATAAGATTTACGTGCTATATATAATTTGATGTATATAACCTTCATTATTTTCTAACAAGTACAGCAAAAGTATCTAACCCAATACATTATTGATGTTTGTTTTTTTCCAATAATTTTTGATGAAATAGGGAAGGCGAAGATGGGAGAAAAAGAATGGTACTTTTTCAGTCTCAGAGATCGTAAATACCCGACTGGTGTGAGAACTAATCGAGCAACGAACACCGGGTACTGGAAGACCACAGGGAAAGACAAGGAGATCCTCAATAGTGTTACATCGGAGTTGGTAGGTATGAAAAAGACTTTGGTTTTCTACAAAGGAAGAGCTCCAAGAGGAGAGAAAAGTAACTGGGTCATGCATGAATACCGCATTCACTCTAAATCCAGCTTCAGAACTAGCAAGGTAAATAGACATATATAGATACATCAATATATATATATATAATAAAATCCCTTTTAGCTTCTTCAACTAATTAACCTTGGAACAATTAAAATCCTCATAATATGTAGCCAACAAAAAAAACATAAGAATTGGGTAATCATTTTAAATGGAGTTACAAATTCTTACTCAACATTATAAAACCACTCTCCGTTAAACCCGACTAGCGAGTGTCGGGCGGAAAAAATTCTTGTACGTAACCTTACCCTTGCATAATTGCAAAGAGACTGTTTTCTGGATTCGAATCCATGACCTTTCAGTTATGAAAAAAACAGTTTTACTACTGCTCTGGTTAACCCTCTTAAATTCTTACTCAACATTACAAAAAAAGAAGAAGAAAGAAAACTAACTAATATAACACCATCCACTAGGGTTAGCCCGGTGATGTGGGGTGTGTGTAGTGTTTGATTCCCATTGTAATCCAAAAAAAAAAAACTAATACAACACCCATTGTGATATATACAGCAGGATGAATGGGTGGTTTGCAGGGTATTCCAGAAGAGTGCTGGTGCAAAAAAGTACCCTTCTTCCAACCATACAAGGGCAGTGAATCCTTACAGCTTGGAAATAGGTCATAACATTGTGGCACCACCAATGATGCAATTAGGAGATCATGCTGCTCATTTCCTTTATGGAAGGAATTACATGAGCAATGCAGAGGTAGCTGAAGTTGCTAGGGTTTTGAGAGGAGGTGGATCAACCAGTAGTGTCAACCTACCAATGCTATCCCACTTGAACTACCCTGCATCTGCAGCAGCAGGAGGAGGATTCACCATTTCAGGCCTTAATTTGAATCTTGGAGGAGGAGGAGGAGGAGGAGCAACATCACAACCCATTTTGAGGCCAATGCAACCCATTTTGCCACATCATGCTCAGACAATGGCTCATGCACATGATGTAAGTTCCAACATGATGACAGCTAGTTCTCTTGGTGCAGAGAATGTAGGTTATGTTACGGAAATGAGCAATGCAAATCCTCATGGACATGGTAATAGGTATATGGGCATGGACCATTGCATGGATCTAGATAATTACTGGCCTTCCTACTAAATTAGGAGACCTTCATATTTAGTATATTAGACTTAATTAATCTAGTACTATAACTTTAGTTGGATAAGCTACCATAAAAGTTCTTCTTTTTCTTGTGTTTTCTTAGTTTGATGCGGGTAAATAACCTGCAGTATCCAAGTTATCTTAAGCCCTTTGCACCAACTTAATTACTTTTTGAATGTTATTGTTTGTCGATTACGTACTATCTTTTCTTGATTGAGCTTGTCCCTGATTATTTGCATGTTATAGCGTTTCATTGTTTTCTTTCTTAATGCTAATTGGGACTTGCTAACGTTGATTACATTAAAAGAGATTTGATTATTGGTATGTGTTCTTTGTACTATTTTCACACCATTTTATTTTTTGTTGAGAATTGGTTGAATAACGATACGATATATACAGTAGACCCACAAGCGATGAAAATGCAAAATAATGTAAAAAAAATTGCTCTTTCAGTTAGAATAAGCACACTGCACACCCATTGTTTTCTGATATCGTTTTTTTAATTTTTGGTGGATTGATATCGTTTTGAGATGGTAAGAGACTGTCTAAACCTATATATTTATAAAAACATCGAAATTATTATCATTTTTAATAAATATATATTTTAAAGGAAAAGGAAACGAGTAAGTAGAATAAGCATGAAAAAAATATAGACATAATATCCTATTTCTATTTTAAAATAAATTATTGTCAATTTAAAATTAAAAATTATTCTATGAATATGTATAATATCGGTAGGTTATATATATTATAATCATGACATTTTATATTGATAAATAAATTATAGGTAAGTAAAGAATTAGTGCAACTCTTTAATATTATTAATAAAAGTTTATCATATTAATAATTATTATATATTCAAAAATAAAAAATGTATATAATATGAATAATTCACACACAAAATATTGTAGAGTTCTATTCTTCTACTAGGTAATTAGATAGACTTGTGTTTAGTGATTGTACTAGGGTCTAGGGCAACCATGTCCCGAGTATTGAGCAGTGGATACCATCGAATAAGTAGGGAATGAATGATTAGTTCATGTCAAATTTTTGTATATATTTCTTTCTTTGTTAATCATAATTAGATCTTATTTATTTAATGTGTTCGCTTTTTCTGAAGTCACTGCATATAAGTTATTTGCAGTAAGTCTAACATGACGTCGTTTTGGGGCGGAAATCATGGTATTTTTGTAATTTTAATTTATTTTAGGATTATTATAGTCTTTATAGTTATAATTTTTTAATTTTCAATTCCAAATCGATGTCACTTTGGGAGTTAATACAAATAACTTGAAGAAATATTATTCGGATATTTAATACACGTAAAGAGAAAAATAAACACAAAAAAATTTATTTTATTTATGTCTATTCTGTTCTGGAATGTGAGAAGGACCTACGTTAGGTTGACATACTATATTTTAATAAAATAGAACATATCAAGACCTTATAAAAAGTCCATTTAGAAAACACACATTTTTACTAGGCTTAGCCTATATAATTTTACGGAAGTTATATATTATATTATTTATTTTAAATAAAATAAAATAAGTATTTAAATGATTTTAATAACATTTTTATTTTTATTTTTTTAATTCATGATAGGTATTAAAAATTTGATAAGCTTAAATAGATTAAGAGATTTAGGCCAGATGTTTTTTAATATAGATCATACCATCACCAGAACTATAATCCTATAATTTAGTTTACATTAGGTTAACTCAAAATACTTTACATATGTTTAACTTATTTATACCAAAGCCTAATTTGACCCAAACTATTTACACTAGTGAAAATTTTTTTTACTCATGTTCTAGTACTGAATCAGTAATGACCTTTGAAGTTTCTTTCGAAACTGTCTAATATTGAAAGATGAACCTTAAAAGGTAAGTTTCATGAGGTGACGTGCAGAAGCGGGTTTGCCCAAACCAGTCTTTCAACGCGCCTGCTAAGCAACTAACCTCATTGTAGAATTGAAGAAAGGAGAGGCAAATGCATAATCTAATTAACAAGGGAAAGGGCGTCAACATATTCAGCTGACCATAGCCAATATTTATAGGAAAAGATGTTTATTTTTTTAAATGACACAACTTATATCCTTTCACTCTCACAAAGAGGTGGGACCCATAACTTTATTTATTTTTGTTAACTCTCTCTCCTCCTTTATCAATCTCTTTCTCTCTCTTAAAATGACACAACCTTACATCCTTTAAAATGACACACACTTTACCCACATTTCTATGGTAACAGTGACTATTTTGCCACACTTCAACAAATTATTTACATGACTGCCACGCTAACAGTAGAAATCCCCGAAATGCCACGCGCCATAATTCGCTACACTATGCAGCGAATTATGTTTGCAAGTAATTCGCTACACAGTGTAGCGAAATGTACCATGTCAGGGTACTCAGTCAGCAAAAATGACACGTGTCAAGCTGGCAACAGTACAAGCATAATTCGCTACACAGTGTAACGAATTACTGTCAGTTTGACACATGTCATTTTTGCTGACTGTGCACCCGACATGGTATATCTCGCTACACTGTGTAGCAAATTACTTGCAAACATAATTCGCTGCACAGTGTAGCGAATTATACCGCGTGGCCGAGAATTTTTACTATTGTGTGGCAGTGAGGTAAATAATTTGCTAAAGTGTGGCAAAATGGTCACTCTCTCATTTCTATGTTCGCCCACACAAACTGGTTGCTTACTTTTTCTCCCCTAGGTATCAGCAAACAAATTAGGATCACCGAAATAAATAAATAAGGGTTTTATGTTTATTATGTTGTAAGAAAAATGATTGTGTAATGTTATAGAAATTCATTTTGGGTGCCATATTTTTTTCTTTTTTCTTTTTGTTTTAAAATATGTGAACCCCACAAAATATTATGTGTGTAAAAAAATTTATTATGTTACGTTAAAGGAGAAAATAAAAACCAATAAATAAAGTTGCAAGTTGTTGGACAAATAAAATATATTACAGTTTACCAATCATAACATGCCTGAAAGGGTAGCTCAAGAAAGGTTCTCTTTTCTTTATTTTTTTGGTAACAAAAAATTTAAGTAAAGTTAAACACCAATATTCCACTAGGGTCAGAAACTTTTTTTTTCTTTTTTTCGACAAATATTATCAACCGATTTTCAATCTTCTCCAGTGAACGATTTAGAATGAGACATTCAGTAAACTGCTAAAATCAATAAGATTGAAGGATGAACTTTAAAAGATAAGAGATAAGTCATTTACTCAAATTTTGTGAAATCATTCTGCAGATAAATGATGAAACATTTAAAAAAACAAAGATAGATGTGCACTTATTTTCTGTTTATACATTATTCCAAAAGAATTCGCTCAAGGACAAAAAAGTTGAAAAATGAAAACAGAGGATACAGCATACACTTATTTATTTAAATTAACCCAACCTAATTTTTGAACTGAACCACACTAACTGATCTTCATTTTTTCCTAAATTAAATCATATAAATAAGAAACGAAACTAAACCAGCGGTTTATCGTTTTTCTAAAACATCGGTAAATCAGTAAAGACATCCCTCACGTAACAAGAAGTCACCAAATTAGTTTGCTATATTATAGATAAAAATAATACGAACAGAACTATAACGCGATTTTCAAAGGATAGTTCAAGAAACCCAAACAGAACAGAAAAACGTGAAACAATAATTTCCCTCGAAGAATAACCCATGAATTGCTTTCTTTTAATAATATAACTTCTAGTTCCACAGACAACAGCAATGGGCAGAACTAGCTCTGATTCTAATAAACATACATGAAGTGGAAACATTTTTACTATGTCAAGAATTTAAAAAGGAAAAAAAAAAACATAAAAAAGGGAGTACGAGGTCTAATAACAAATATAACACAGCCATAATACATGAATACCTAAACATATCGTGTGCCAACCCTACAGTGAAACATCCTTAAGTAACCTCACCCAAAAAAGAGAAGCAAAGTATACAAACCCCACAGGAAGGGAAAGATATAGCTTCCAATATACCATGCGAACAGGAAAAACCATCTGCAAGACACAAACAGTGCGTTTTCATCATTATATTGAACTATAATTAGCGAACAAAGAGACGTACAAAGCTCAACGGCATAATAAAACAGTAAACCTGTTAACTACATAAGCTCTATTGCAGCATTATTTTGGAAACTGTTTGAACCTGGGATTGAACCACCACTTTAACCTACCCTCCCTCTGGCCACTATAGGTCTTAGAACTCCTTTGTAACTCAAAAATAAAAATAAAAAATAAAAATAAAAAACTAATATCCTAAGGAAGGCAGTCTTCTCTTCTACAATGATGTATCCACTAATGTGAAACAAACAAAACAATAGTCATACATAAATTGGTTATACTCTTCCAAATGTAATCACATAAATTGACAAAAACCTAGGTATATTTACTACATTAAATTACGTATGCTATGGAACTTAATGTTCTCCCCTTATCTTCAATAACAATAGTATTATACGCCAGCGACTTTTAAAACTTCACAAAATCATAACAGAACAGAAATTGGGGAGGACAGGTGATACTCATGTTCTTAATGTTAAGAGCCAAGAGGAATATAAACCCCTGCAGACCGTAGGGCCGCAATGGGGTGGTATACTCAATCACCTTTAAGATTGCAAGGGGCACCAGGTTTTCAGCTTAAAAGAAGCTTCTTTCCAAACTCATTATTTAGTGAATTACAGGTCCAATTTTTGTTTTCCTCCGAGAAACATGTTTCATTCAAAAATGGGGTTTGTTGCATTTAAGAACAAACAAGGCATTTTGAGGATGTTCAGTTCAACACCAAAAATTACTCTCTCTCTCTCTCTCTCTCTCTCTCAGGAGTTTATTATATTAACATTTAAAAAGTAAATCCTACCAGAGAAGCACAATAAGTGACACGAGGTTATATACATGCTTTGCATCATGTATGCCACATATAATAATATAAGATGAAACCAGGCTTCAGTCTTCATATCCATAATAATAAAGGCATCCTGATTCAATAATAGAACAGCATACCTAAATTTCTTTCCCATAAGACACAAAATAGGAACCAGCTTCAAGTTATCTACTTGTCTGGATGCCCCCGTTTAGCTTTTCGACGAGCATGGTGGGTGTTTCCATTTCGAACAGGTTTATTCACCTTTTTGCTGCAGTGGACAATAAAAATGTCTGTAACTAGAAGTTCTATTTAAGAAAAAAATACAAATCTACAAGAGGACATACAGATTAACAAAAAGAAAATCAGCATATGGATTAAGACATTTAAGACTAACCAGAAAACGGCAGAAAAAGTTCTAGCCAGTAAAATAATAGGTAAGGCCAAAATGGCAGACGCCTGTAAAAGTGCAAATTGACAAAATGTTTGTCAAATCACCTAATCATTATGTCAATTTCAGTGATAATAGTAAGGATATAGAAAATCATTTGATACATACCACAAACCACTCAAACTCTTTAATAGCAAGAGGCCTAGTGAGCTCGTGCCTTCTCAGTGTCTCCTGGACATTAGCTTGGACCTTAACGACAAAAGAAATTCAACACTCAAAACAAATGTATTTCCTTATAATATCAATACTATGCCCTAACTTTCAGCATTTCTTGATTAAACAATAATGAAAATATTTGATAAAAGTCTTTTCAATAGTGTAGCATTAAAGGAAAAAGTGACTCCCGATCCTGGAAATAAAATGAATTTCAGTGAATCAGCAGTCCTGAAAATAAAATCCTAGTTCCATATATAACAATATGATAAACAAAGTGGAACTTAAGAAGCATTTTTATTAAAATATCTAGGAGATTTATAATTTCTTAAAATAAGTTTAGAGTATCTTACATGATCTCTTTGCATTGGTTTCAATATAGGTTTACATTTCATGATTTGTATTCAATATACTTACGAGGGCGAGTCTTGAGGCAGTAATAAGGTCACTCCTTGAGACCCTGCCAGGTCATGGGTTTGAGTCTAAGTAACAGCTTCTTTGCAAAAAATGCAATGGTAAAGTTGCGCGTACAATAAACCCTAACCCCCACCCTGGCAAGTTGGAGAGCATCGGGGTTTGCCTTTATCTCCTTTACTTCCTCCCCTCCATACTTAAATCCCTATAATTTCAACATGGTATCATAGCAATACCATTCTCCACAACCTGTTCATCACTATTCCGCTACCCAGTTCCCTCTAAAGTTAGAAACTCTACTTCATTTTCATGCCTATCTGTTAACTTTTCTGGTGTCATGTGTCCTTCTAGCAGTCTCACAAATCTTCTCCAGCCAATGCCGCGCCATTCGTTGTTCTCTATTTGTCGGGTTGTTTTCCAACAACCTTCCCTCACTTGTCCCCAACTGCCCACTATCGTGTGATTCTAACTATCTTCCAGGTCTCCTCAAGCCATTGTCTCTATCATCTGCTGCCGTTGAAAATTTTTCCAACAACCATTCCGGCTTTTTCCAGCAGCCCACAGTGAGCCACCATCTGACGTGCCGACACATGCCAACTCTATCCTCTGTGACGCTTTGCTTTGCACATGGTGACACATGCAGCTCTGTTTCTAGCCGCGCACTGTCGATCTAGTTCCATCATCTAAGCCTATCCCTGGACCTGTCCTGATTTGTGCTAGTTGTGCTCACGTCTCTATCCTACATTATTCATTGCCCTGTTTGTGGTGGTTTGTTGTGTGTGGTCATTCACTAGTGTTTTGCTGCTTGGTGTTTGTTCCTTGCCACCTTACATTGGTTTGCAACTACTGATTTGTCCCAATTGCATTATGGCCCCATCGGTCCTTGTCCCGGATGCAACTTAGCCTCGCCGGATTATGCCCAAATGCTGGCAACGTCCAAGTTGTAGTCTAGCCTCGTCGCTCTTTGTCCCAAATATAGCATTGACAGACATAGCATTGCCCCGTCAGTCTATATCCCAAATATGCAGTCTGACTCGATCTTTCTCCCAAATTATATTGTTTGGTTTTTGTTTTTAAAGGGTTAATTTGCAACAAGCTTGAAGCTCAAGGAGGAGTGTTAGAATATCTAGAAGATATCATATAATATCTTAAAATAAGTTTAGAGTATCTTAGATGACCTCTTGGGATTAGTTTCCATATTTCATGATTTGTTTCATTATTTAGGAGTCTATTATTAGTAGTTTAGTACTTTGTAATATAGATATCTATTCTCCTTTTCTTCCTTCCCTCTACACCTATATTCCTATAATTTCAATAACTTTTAACCAATTCTACCTTCACCAACATCAAATTATGGTCTCCGAAGTAAGAAGTTCTACCATGTAGCAGTCAATAAAACAGCATATCATGAGCAGAAGCCCAGAATGCTCCCCAAAATGAATAAATACATAAATATGGTGTGCAACAATATCAAGATGGCTTTGACTATATTTCTTTTTTCTTTTTTTAACAACTAAGACTAATTGTAGTAATGGCCAGCTTTAACTTTCAAAAGACAGACTGAAAACCAAAGTTTATATTTCAATTACCTGATATACAGATACAGTATGTAATAGGCAATACATGTAAAGAATGATACAAGTGTTGATTTCAGCAAAAACTAATGGCAATACAAAAGGATTTGCAGAATTTTTCCATAGCTTTAAAAAAGAAGCATGAAACCTGGCCATGATATATAGTGGCTGATTCCAAGAACTTCCCATAAGCATGAACAACCTTCTTTGTGTAGGGCTTCAAAACCACTTGTACTTTATCAACATGTGGTTTAGCTGCAATAGCAACCTGATCAATGTATGGCTTGCTAAATTTTCTAGCTTCCTGCCAACCATAGAGAATACATTAAGAAACACATCAGCAGGGCAAGCAAACCATAAGGATGACGTAGCATATACCTGATAATAAGGATCTACAAATTCTTTGGCCTTGCTTAAGTGGGGAGCAATTGCATTCTTGGATGCCTCATAAACTTCAACAGTTTTCGTAGACAATAATTGCATGTGAGGTTCAGCATTTGTTTTCACCGTAGACCACTGTTCTTTCACAGCTGGGATCAATTTCTTCAAGTGAAAACCAAGAAAGAGTGAGAAATCACAAATGGATACGAAATTATCAGGATTAGGCTAAATCAAACAGATTGCGTAGTAAATCCATATGGGGCATGGCACTTTAAAATTGCATGCCTTTAGGTCATCATTCCCACATCAAAAGAAGCATCTACAAATATAACAGATCAAAAATCTGACAGATATAAATGGAGGGCTTACAGTTTTAATTGTTTGCACATGAGGTTCAGCCCACTTTCCTGCTTGTGCCGTTTTCTCTACGGCCTACAAGAATAAATAGGAAAGACATTAAAAGAAAAGTAGGACTTGTTGAAGAGATGAAGAAAAATATTAAACCTGGGATCTATAAATAATTAAAATGTTAGAAAAATAACAGATAAAAAAGACTGATAGCCAAAATAAAAACCAAAATAGTACCTTCTGAGTAATCCCTTCCCAAGCAGGTTTCCCATGTTTATTCCAATGAGTCTCAACAAAAGACTAACAAATAAAATTATCAGAACTTGTGAAGAAAGCTGTTCTAACAAACATCACTAGGGATACAATATAAACTCACCTTACTACGACTATAGTGTACATCAAGCCAACGTGGAAGCCAAGCAGCATGAGCCTGATCATTAAGAACAGAATGCATAAATTAAATACACAAGATTATATTTGTTCATATAATCAAAATTTCATAAGAGAATGAAATAATTTTAGAAATCTTTCATTAGTATTGTAGCTGCAGGTAGTTGCTGCTTACAAATACCGTGTTTCAGATTAGGTTTAATCAGTAAGTAGTAACCACTTGATCGATTAGAAATAGTTTTACCAATCATTCCTTTGAAAGAAAGTGGGGGGCTGGTAATTTTCCTCACAATATAACCACTTGATCAAGAGCCCAAACATGATTTTCATTATCTCCATACATTAGTAATCAATCATTAAATTTTCAAGTTGATATTATCCTCCCTTCTCAATAACCACATCCAAAATCACCTAAACTCTTCAGGCTCTTAACCGCACTTAATCTTTCATCACTTTCTAATCCCATGTTCCTAATATTAAATACTTCATACAAGTTAAATTCCCCCCAAAATAAATCCAGAAATTACTACAACAGACAAGAATGGTACAAGCAGTAAGTAGTCATCTGTCATCTATGTCACGGCCATGGTTGTTAAAATCTCTTCAAAACCTAAAATTCTACAACTTTACAATTTGAAAACTAAAAAACTTGTTAGGTGAAACATAAAAAATAAATCTGGTAAAATCATTCCAGAATGTATTTCAAAACATTAAATTGCAAAAACCCAATTTCACAAACGATTTTACATTTCCACATTTACAGGAACTTGGGCTGCGTTTTTTCTAAGTTATGAATCTTAAACTGGATTTGGGAAAGGCCCAAACCGATTTGGCATTTCTTTAAAGCAACATCAAAATCTGCGATACAAGTTCAAGTCTTCTTACAATCTCTCACCCTTGCTGTCAATGTGTCCGACTCTGAAATTTTAAGGTTGTGGCCGTTGAGTTCCAAGCTAGTTTGAGTTTTGAGGGTTTCACATTAATTTGAGCTTTGTTTGGACCCTTGCTACCCAAAATCAAAAGATCAAATGGAGCATGAGTTATTATAGCTTTCAGTTACTATTTTATGAAATATGAACTTGTGGACTCTTTGTTAATTTAGTACTTAAATTAAGTTGGAATTATATATATTTTTAAAAATAATATTTCATATAGTATGTATCATGTACACTTTTACATTTTGCTGTCACTTGACCCTCTAGTGTTTTTACGGTGAAAGAAAACTCATTTTTGAGAACCTTGACCACTGCCACCATGTTTATCACAGACTGGGCCTAAAAGCACCACACTAAGGACTGAGCGATGCCATCCGATCAGTAATGATTTATTTTCTAGCAATTTTTGTCATGATGTTGACATTTCCAAAAACAATCGACATTAGAGCTACCTAGGTGAACCATTCACACTCATGCAGGGTATCCAGCATCTATCTATATGAACAAAAATATGACAGGAAGAATTATAACAATTTCTTCAGTTTCAGATTGAAGGCACACTGCTGGTAATTAAGCTGGACTACTATGGATTTGGAGGATTTCAACTGGCCATCAAAATTTACATACATGTAAGAAATACAACATGGTTTAGGTAGTCAACTTAATTATTACCTCCGTCAGCTCTCTTGCTTTGGAAGTCGCCTCAAACTTCGCCTTCATCATTTCTTCCTAAACAAGAATATTAAGCAAAAAACATGAGACTTCCATCAAAATCATCACCAAGCATCCTACACAACATAGACAAGAAAATCTATGCACTCACATACCTCAGCAACTTTAAGAGCACGTTCAGTTTTACGAATTTTTGTCTTCTGTTCCTCATTTATCTTTTGAATCTGTGGAGAATGCACTACTCAAGTCACCATATCATCCTCAAAGAGATTATGTTTTGAAAATCAGAAATTTAAATTGGCATTAGTAAAGGACTCCAGGTAACTACTTTTGAAAAATAAACAATAACATCTTGATTTTTATTTTATTTTTGTAAGTAATTGGGTTCAATAGCAGTAATAATATATTTTCATTGATCTATAATGACAGTAGGATCATCCTAAAGCCAACAGAAATAGATATTGTACCTACCAACGAAACAATAACAGCTAATGATAATGCTGTAGTAATATGCAATACAGAAGAAGAGGTGGCATGTCAAACCATTTCTAACCCGAAAACACGCACCAGTCATAAAAAAGAATAGTAAATTCAAGATATGCACCAATAAAAAACTCCAAAGTGCTACTGAGTTATGAAGTATTCTAAGACCTATAGAAGAATGCAACAAAAGTATATCCATGGAAGAAATCTTTATTTTTATATGTCACCAATGTATGCCCATAATTCACCTAAAATGTGGTTGCAATAGCCATTGTTAGATAAATATAAAAACCATTAATGCAATCTCACCCAATAGCTTAAACATTTGGGTTGAATTGGTTCTTTATATGGTATAAGAGCCAACATTACTAAGTGGTCATGAGTTCGATTCTCACCGCTCCTATTCTATTAATAAAAAAAATTAAATATTATAGAGTATCTTAGCATAGATAGGCCGAGCCTAATGCATCAACCACTCTTCAAGCCCAATGGGCTTTTGTCTGAATGGACATATTAGAGAAATATAAAAACCATTAATGTAGCTTTATCCAATAGCTTAAACATTTGGGTTGAATTGGTTCTTTACAGCCATTAACTCACACAAACCATACTACCATATTACAATGCAGCAAGGACATAAACCCAAGAATGACCAGACCAACTAGAGTGGACCTCCACTACAACTTAGAAGAGCAACTATATAGAATAACTGAAGTTTTACTCATGTCTCATGATTCTTTACATAATCCATAATGCTATGCTACAGAATGCACAATAAACTTCTGAATCACTACATTCAATGATTCATTAAGACCACCAGCATGCCATCATGCCCTGTCATATCCTGAATTAGTCATCAACTCAGTAATAATACCAATAGTTTATTACTATCACTAAACCATGCAGTGCCACCTATCTAAAATACCCTTTTTTCCCGGCCTACAAGGTTTCCCAACACCGTTAGCGTGAGAGACTAATCCTTGCTCGGGATACTAAGGCTGCCCCTCCATACAAGAGATCTCCCACAGGCTCAAATCCTAGTATTGCATAAGTCCCTCAATTATTGAACTCAAACTTGTTCCCCACTTGAGTCCTACTTTAAGTGAAAAACCCTAGCTACTTCAATGACGTTTTTAAGGAATAAATTTAACATATATGAAGAGGTAGTTCGAGTGGATAAGTAAAGGTGGACAGGACTATACATACAAAAAGTTAGTAACGAAGGATCTTTTGAGCATGTTGAATATTTCAGCAGATACCAGTTACCACCAAGAAAGGAGGGAAAAAGAGAGTAAGATGTTGAAAGCAAATAATGAATATTGAAAAAAAAAAAAAAAAAAAAGAGGAAATGCCCTTCCATCATGAATATTGAACATGACAAGATGCAGAGAGTATTCTTATAACAGAACAATTTTATTACTAGGCATGCCATTTTACAAAAATAAGTGAAACGAAAAGGAAAATATAACTCGGCACAAGTATTTTTGGAAAAGAACAATACATACAAAATTAATATTTTTGCAACAATGACTGTATGTATATATGTATGTGTGTGTGTAAGTACTACTTCCAAAGACAACAAACTTGGGATGTAATTAAAGCAGGATTTAAACAATCTAGCAAAATGTAAAACTTACATCCTCCAATTTTGAGTTCAAGTCTTGAATCTTTTTCTCTAACTGGGCAGTCCGTGTTTCCCAGTTCAATTTCTCTTTGTTTTGTGTTTCTAGTTCCCTTTTAAGCTTGTCCACCTGCATAAAGAACTTCAGAGTATGCACGAAAGAATTATTATTATTTACATGATACATCCACTATTCATACAAAACCTGATTTTGTAGTTCACCAGCACGCGCATGAGCCTTTCCAACCTGCTCCTCAGCATCCAAAGACCCTTTTTTCTGAGAGGAAAAATTATTTTCAAAGGTTTTTAAAGATACAATCTAAAAGAAACAACAAATGACACTGAGCACGTGATTCCAACTCTATTAAATTTTCAGAAAGCTCCAAGAACAATAAAAGTATAGAAATGACATTTACTATCCTTAATCAAATTACATGAAAAAAAAAACAACAACCACTATTTCCTATGGCAAAAAAAAAATGAAAACCGATAACATAATGAGGAAATTTTATCAAACAGGTCTAGTCCCGCGTCACCTCACCTGGAGAGAAGCAACCTCATTCTGCAAGGACTGAACGGTACTCAATCTCTCTTGAATGATTTTTTCCTTTTCTGCTATTAATTCGTCCTTCTTCTTCACTTCTTGAGACTTTTCACTGATTTGAGATTCTTCAAAACAAAATTAAGCACTGACATGTATTAGACTTAAAAAGAAATCATCAAAAACCACCACAAGTCCAGATAAAAAGTAAATAAATAAACCAAAAAAGGAAATAAGAAAAAAAAAAGTGACTTGTATGAGTACATCGGTCCCTCCAATAACAAATGATTAGCCAATATGCGAAAAGGTGACTTGTATGGATATCAATCAACAAATATCCACGTCTGACTCTGCGCCGACAACATAACTAAACTCCACGAAATGTTTTTTAAACACAAAATTTTCCTCAGTAATTACAACTAATTACGACAAATTCAACAACTCATAATCACAGCACGGTATTAAAAAAAAATTCATAAACTTGGTCATTTTACGTAACTGAACAGTGCAACTACTAAAATTAAAATCTAAGGAATCGAAAGGAAACAAACAAAATAACAAATAATAAGTATTTTGTTTTGCATAGAATAGGAAAACAAACCAAGAAATTGGATCTTAGAGTTGAGTTGATCTAATTGGATCTTGATAGCGGAGGAATCAGGTTGTTGAGCGTGTGCTTCGATGGAAACATCGGCTTCGGCACCAACGAGGGAGAAAATTAGGGTTACAAAAAGCGCAAAGACGAAAAGCTTCGGAGGCGCCATCGCAACGCAGATTTGCTTTGCCGCCAACAAAGCTTCGGAGAAAGAAAAGAAGTTCGCTGTCCCCAATTCTCATATTTATAATACCATCGTCGTGCAAGCGAAGTGTACAAGGAAGGAAGATCTTTTTTCTTTTCTTTTTTCCTTATCTTATTAATTTTTTAAATTTATTAATGCCTTATGGATTTGCTTTAAAATCAGTATTTTTGGTAGGAAAAGATTGTTTATTATTTTAAATGATATAAAAAAAGAAAATACAAATAAAAGATAAAAAATTAAAAAATTAATGAAACAGAACTAAAAGAAATACAAATAAAAAATGAAACAGCAGTTTTATGTGCGTGCTAGAGAGAATCTAATCTAAAAATAAAGTGTGATCTAAACATGTGGCAAGAGAAGGCCAATAAAAGCTGATCAATTATTAATAATCGAAAAAAGGCAGGAGGATTACTAGTAAAAAAAATAATTCTCAATAATATCGATGGAAGACATTAAGGGTATGTGTGATAAAAAATTTTAATGACATAAATTATGTTATTTTAGAGAACAAATCACAAAAAATAAAAGTCATTAATAAAGAAAAATGAGTGATTTTTTTTGTAATTTAAGTTTTAAATAAAAAAAATCGTGTTTATCTATTAATTAAAATGACATAATAAACACTTTTTCCATAATTAAATACTATTAAATCATTTTCAAATATTTAAAATAATTTATATTTATCTTTAAAAAATAGAAAACATTATATGTTTTAGGAAAAAAATGTATATAATTTTAAAAGAAATAAAGTTATATCATTTTGAGAAATACATCTACAAGAATTCTTTACAAAGAATATGAAAGAACATAGACACACTCTTTTCCATGTGTTTTAATAAAATAAACACTTTTTTGTACCTATTTGAAGAAAAAAAAGAGTGAAAATGAGAGATGTGGTTGAGTAGCTGTGTTGGGGGTAGGTGGCTGATGACCATGGGTGCCACCGATGCAGATTTGTAATAAATTGACAGCGACCAGAAAAAGTACTTGAGGATATTAAATTATGATATGAAAAAGGAAAAAATAAACAAAAAGAGTAAAGCTTTGAAAAAAATAACCAGGTTGCCAATGTTCATGTTAATGGATTAATTTATTATGGAGGTCAATTAACGTTGTTGATTAATGTTTATTTATTAAACAGAAGACATTTCGCGGAAGAAATGGTAGGTGTCAGCGTAAATGTAAAGAAAGAAAGAAAAAGTGAAAACGGAAAATTCAATGGGTGTGAGCTTCTTCGTATTTATTCTATAATCAATCACGAATGATGAGTTAACTGTTAACATATGTCTAAAACAAATCAACTGAAAAATAAAATAGATTGGTCCTTTTAGGGGAAAATTCATATAGGGAATTGAGAAAAATACCGTCCAAAACAATGTTCATAGAATAATACACCACAAAACGTGAAAACGAGAAAAAAAAAGTTTCTTGAGTAGATTAAAAATCAATTAATAATGAATATATTATTTTATATTAATTATTTTAATGAATTACATAACATCTTTCTTATTTTCAAAAATTACACTTTTTTTTTTTTTGGGTAGGAAATTACACTTCCTTTTTCTGAAAGGTTAATGCATGCTCCACTTTAATTTATTTTAATATGACTTTCAATGTCACCGACGATTTGAGTTTTTACTCTTGAAGTTACAAACGCTCAAAACCTCATTTCATTTTCTAAAAACTCAAAGTTAACAATTGGGTGTTGAAAATTAGACGAAATGATACATGTAACTCCTTTGATTTAAACAATTACACTCCTTTCTAAAAAAAGAGAGTAACATGGAATGAGCCCTTATGAGTAGTTCTCTCTCTACAATAATGAATCTACTTTTTACCAAAAAAAAAAAAAAAAAAAATGAATCTACCAAATAAAATGTTTTTAGAGTTGGATCGGTGGTGGAGTCTCTTAAGTAATGAGTTAACAGCAGTGATATTCTCACTATCAAAAAATTTTACCACCAATTTATTATCAATCTAATCACCATTAGATTAACATTTTCTCTATTTTCAAATTTTTTTTAACATTTTCATTTTCTCTCTTTGATCCAATAGTAATGTGATGAATAGTAAGTTAGTAATAAAAATTTAACTCACGCGTTAATGAGTTAGTTATTTAATTATTGGGTTACTCGTTCAGTCTATTGAATTAAATTTATATATTAATATATAATAAATATAATAACATGTTTCAAAGGTGCGGTGCAAAATTAACATACTTTATAATAAAATTTAAAAAATTTATTCAAGTGAGAGAGGGTTGAGATTAGACCAATGTCGTTAAAATTAGGATTTTAAGTAAAATCGGAAGGGATTAAAAAATCGTAAAACATATAATCGTAATATAAAAAAATCATAAAAAAAAATCGTACAAACGTAAAAGTATTTGAAATATTAATAAAATCATTTTGATGGAAAAAAATTACAAAAATATATAATCATAATGATAAATAAAGATTTTAACACGATAAGACTCAATTTTCAATCTGTTCACTTATTTCCTTCCGGTTAGATTATGGGTTTATCATCTATAATTTAATATGATCAGAAAAATTTCCTACACTCACAACATTTTGTGGGGTTCACAACAAAAAAAAAAACTTATTTCTATCCGGATAACTCTTATAAAATTCTTACAATTATAGATACAACCCAATAATTGAATCAGACCAGTTGAGACTCTGATTCCTGATTAGACAAGCGGATTCAATCTGGATTTAATATCACTGATCAATTATTTTAACTATTATCATTGAATTAAAAATTTTAAAAGATGAATAGGACGTTCAAAACCTGATATATATTTTTTAAGATGTTCAAGTCAACAATAAAACATTCAAAATTAACAGTAATAAGAATTATAGTGAGAGAAAAAGTTATTCTTGAAGGCCAATTAATATTTGTTTATAATCACTAAGAAGCTCATTCACATTAAAATGAATTAAAGTGTAATACATTCTATCTTTCAAACGAGAATTGATTATATTATTTTATTTTATTTTAAAAAGGACAATATGATTTAAAAGAAATGGATTCTACACTATTTGATATTTAAAACAATAACATATTAAGATTACCAAAAAAAACAATAACATATTAAACAGTAATTAATTTCATTTATTTTGACAAGTAGCTTTCCTAAATGAAGCCAGGCATGAGACAGCTTAATGGGATGCGGAGTAGATCAATAGTAATGGGCCGCAGCTGAAGAGTTGGTTCACAAACTTATTTTGCACAGCGAAAAGACACGGGTCATTTAAATCTCGCGTTAGGTAGACAATAGATTTTTTTTTGACTCCACAATCGTGATTCCTAAGAATATGATGAGAAAAATGAGTTTTTCGGAAATGTTATCATTATCTGATGGATCCTAAATTTTTCGGGAATGTTGACTTAGTTATTCTTGATGTTGTGTTTGGTTATGTTAAATTTTCTATTGTCATCAAAATCCTAAAATACCACTCCTTGAGTGGTATTCTTGGATGATATTTTAAAAAAAAAAAAATTACACACAATAAAATCCCGAAAAAATCAGATTCCCGAATTTTTAAAAAAATCTTGTACTAAACATGAATAAATAAGATTACCAACCTTGATTTTTCGGAAATACTAAAAAACACCTTCTACCAAAGGTATGGAGTTTTTGATTGTTTAACTTTTTTTTTTTTTTTGGGTATCGCTTGTTTTGTATTATTTTTATTCCATTTAATAAATTTTTGCACATGAATTTGGACATGACACATAGACTTAGTTATTTGGCAAAAATAATGAGGTAGGATATTGTAACAATCTATTAGTGTTATTACCAATGTTATTATAAATCAATTTTACCGTTAGATCGATTATATTGATCAAAAAATTATATTTATTTTCATCTTTATATGGTTATGATGTCTCATATTTAATGTGAAAGTATTAAATATGCGAAATCATAACCATACAAAGGTAGAAATAAATATAAAATAATATGGGAAATCATCAACATAAAAAGATGGGGAAAAAATATCCGTTTGATCAATATAATCGATCTAATGATAAAATTGATTGGTATTAACATTGGTAGTAACACTAATTAATTATTATAATATCTTTTCCCAATTATAATAGAGAAAATAATATGAAATTCCGAAGTTGTTAATTGCGTAGTGAAAAGAGAAAAACAAGTATGTGTGTGTCTATATCCTACGTGTGCTTTTTATATTTGAGCAAAGTAGAGACATAAAATTAAGTGAGAGATATATTTCACAAAGAAAAACATTTTTATTTTTTTTGTCAACTCTCTCTCTTCCTTTATCTATCTCTATCTCTCTCTTAAAATGACACAACTTTACATCTTTTAAAATGAGAGAGACCCTAAAACTAAGTGATGCGCATACTAACTAATTCAAACTCCACCTTGTTTTAAACTAGTAATACCAAACAAACAAACAAAAAAACTCTATCATTGTGCCAAAGTAAAAAAAAAAAAAAAAAAAAAAAAAAAAATTCATGCCTAAGTATTATTAGAATAAAAGTGATAAGGGTAATGAATACTTATATTCAAGGAAAAGGAAGGTTAAATTAGAAGGAGATAAATAAGGATTTTTATTCTCATGGTGAGTAGAGACTAGAGAATTGAAAAAATATGGCAGTTTGCTAAGTTTAAATAGCACAATTGTCCAAATTTTATGATCTTGCCAAGCAGCCTGGTTTGTTCCGATCAAAACGTTTAATCATATTGGGCCCTTAGAATAAAATAACGAGATAATAAGAAGTTGACTCGGCCCAAATTAGTCTAGACGAATAGAGCCAATTTTTTTATTTTATTTTTTGGGCCAAGCCAGCCTAAATTACATCTATAATTAGAATGTTTATTTTCTATAAGGGTTATATCATCTTATATTGTACAAAAATAATTATCTCATATTATAGAAATAAAATTACAAGTAGCATTACAGGTAAGAGGAGAGAGAGAAAAATAAATGTGAGACTCACCTTCATTTTATATATGTAGGAAACTTGTTTATCTTATGCAATATAAAATAAATCTATAATTAGAATGTTCAATTTCTTACTTCCTCTATAGCTTATTTGGAAAGAGTAGCAGCAAATCACATATCACTCTGTGTCCAAGGTAGTAGTGCTACAATACTATTAGTTTATGCCTTTAGGGATTGAATCTCCATCACTGACCTGGAATGCATTAATTTTCCAACTCCATCGAAAATGAATTAAAAATAGTGCACGTGATATTAACAACAAATCATGCAGGAAGAAGGCCAACAAAATAATTGAAAAATAAACTTAAATATTTGTTGGTACAACAATTAAACGCGGTTTCTGCCCATACATTTTTTAAAATATGGTTGCAGCTAAGTATCTTTTTTCACAAGTCTGATTCGATCTAGAGCCCAATGTTATAAACTATTTCTGGCAAGTATTATGGAGCATTGCAGTGTGCCTTCAAGGAAGGTACTGCTTACTTTACTTGGAAGGAGACTTTGGCAATATTATTGTCTTCACAATTTTCTCTTTTCTATTAGTGTTTTAATATGAAATAAAGTTAATATTTATATATGTTGGCGTATTAAAAATATATAAGTTTATAAATAAACTCAACAGGACTTGAAAAAAATGATATTCAAAGGAAGAGAATAACCTTTTTCTAGGTAGAAGAATATCAGCAACACTTTGAGAAGAAGTAAATGGACTAGCTGATATATCATACCCTTGATACATACCTTCGCATAATTGCAAAATGATTATTTTCTGGATTCAAATTCGTGAACTTTTAGTGACAAAGGAACATTGTTCTAGACTTTCCCTCATTGTATCATACCCTTGATATAGTGAACTGAAATCTAGAATAATACCAAATGGTGGTAACTGATTTGGTTGCAAGGAAAATGATTAAGTGGAAAGAAAAGAATCTCGATTCGATCTTCACATGTCACCTTTGGGAGAGATTTAAATATCTTCACTCTCACTTTTGAGCTAGCTTTAACCGCACTTCGAATTAATCTCATAACCAACTTAAAGAGTCGAAATTTGTGGGAATACTGGAGGAGCCAACTAGCCTTAAAGAGAGATAATTAGGGTTGAGTTAACTAAAAAAAAAGTATATTTAGAATACATCTAATGTATACATAATGCTTATATCTTATGCCCCCTTAACGCGTTGAATTTATATGCCAGCTGCCTCGGAATTATATAACGCCAATAAGATGCATACAATTATTAGTATTGTTATCTAGTTGATAATTGCACCATACAATGGCACTTGAGTGATTTACAATTGAAACAAGGGTGATATATCATTGATCTAACTATAAAAGAGGTGTCACAATTAAGCACTGTACCAAAATCTAGCAGTTGCTTCCCATTGCTCAGTTGTTTCCTTTCTATACTTTTTTGTCAAAGCCTTTCCGAGATAAGAAAGTAGTAATCCAAGTCTTCATAACATTCTTTTGTTGGTCTATTAGCTCAAATGGGGATGACAAAAGCATGTTCAAGATTTATTGTGGACTTTTTACAAGCATTCAAATACTCACCACCAAGCTCAATGCCACACCTTGAACACAATCCTCATCCTATATGCAAGCCCAAGAATATGCTCAAACTTGATGACAAGATGGTTCGTGCTCTTGTTACTGTCTTTGGCATGGAAACCAATGGAAGAATCAAGAAAGAAAATGCTAAGCATGTGGTGGAGAAGCTTGGTTTGATGCATTGTTCTGAGAAGGACAAGCCCTCAGTATTTGAGCTACAAGGTGAGGGTGGCTTACAGGAAGATGAAGTGCCTGTAGAAGAGATGCTTGTTGAGTTGGAGGACATGTCAAAGCGTAGCGAGCTATTACATGAAGCCTTCAAAATCTTTGATGAGGATGGGGATGGATACATTGATGCAATGGAGTTGAAGAGGGTGCTTGATTGCTTGGGTTTGGACAAAGGTTGGGATATGAGTACAATTGAGAAGATGGTTAAGGTTGTAGATTTGAACTTTGATGGCAAAGTTGATTTTGGTGAGTTTGAGTTGATGATGGGATAGCTGTTTATTCATTGATTTTAGGAATAATTATTGAGCTGTTAATTGTATATTAGTTGATTCCAGCATTGTATGATGAAAATATGAAGATTGTTTTATTTTTCATTATCTGTTTCCTTCATTTTTTGATTGCAATTTTGCATGCCAATCCCATTTACTCTGCTCAGCATGCATATATAATATCTACCTTCCTAGAATTCACACATTTTAGTTTGTTCTATTCTATTATACATATATCATTGAGAATTTCAGCTCATGAATAGTTGTTCCACCATTTCTTGGTTATCTAAAGAGGTAATAATTTTAAGCAGTAACATAATTCAATGACCTGGAAGCATATAAATGTGCAAGAATTATGGAGCATCTGTTATTTATAAAAGTCGTATAGCAATTATAGCAACAGGTTGTAGTTGGCCTGTTCCACCCGCCATCAGTTGATGTGCCTATAGGGCGGGCTAAAAGCTTTTATTTTTTTTTAGGTTACCCAATTGTTATGTAGCTCCGTGTCTTAGATTTCTCTGCATGCGAGTGATTTTTTCGAATTGTTGTGGACTGCTCATACAACACTTTGTTACTTGTTTTGTTACTCTGTTTTACCCTGATATGATTTTATTTTTTTACTATTATTTTTGGATTGAAAGATGCATATTTATATGTAAATTATTAAACACTGATCTTCTTGGTTTCATAAGCACATTAAGATTTTATGCAGATTTTCTTTATGTGTTTTTATGCAGAATTTAATTTTTTGTATTTTTTTATATTTTTATTTTAGGCTCCACAATAGTTGCATATACAACCAATGTGGGACTATATAGCAACAGGTTGCAGACCATTAGTTGCTTTGATAGGAAGGAAAAAAAGGATAATATATAAACGGCTATCTATACAGATCATTCACGTGCTTACCCAATTAATCATTGAAATATAATTGAGATAATTATATTAATTTTTCTTGATTAAAAAAAAAATACTTATCCTTTCTTTTATTTTAGAAATTACATTGACTTTTTTTTTAACATATACTGCTTGTGTATAGCACTATAGCTTTCTGTACAAATGAAAATATAAAAATAAGAAGATAAATGAAGTTTTGAAACAAGAAAAGATATGAGTATAGTTTAGATAAACATTATGGATGTCGATATAATTTATTTACAATATGAATCTCCCCAGACATAGTTTGGTGTAACGTTAAGTTACTCTCCTGGCAGGTATTTGGCACATGAATTGGTGTGATTGGATCTAAAACAATAAATAATAAATAAATATGAAGCAGAGAATATATTACCGAGTAGCTGTCAGCACTCAGCATGCCATTGGTTTAATGATGTTAGCAACTATCTTGTTTGATTACAATCATAATACATAAAGAAAAGTAACTCAAGCTCTGGATAATATAAAACGGTAGCAAACTGACCAAGTGGTGTTTCTTGAGGCACTGCTCTTGGAAACTTCAGAGTCATAATTTGACAAAAGGTATCACATTAATTAAACTTGGAAACTCCTCAATTTGATTTCTTATGTTTTCATTTTGCATCATATTTTTCTGCAGCCCGACATAATGGATAAAACTTGCTTTTCTTGGAGTACAGGAATAATTAGTAAAAATATCTTTATTTCTCTGCAAATATAAGTATGTTTATATGAAGGGTTTAGTGAGTATCCTTTGAAAGGATAAATTGTGTCCTTTTAACAGTTATAATTATCTATTATGGATAGTACATAATTATAATATTAAAGTTGTATTTTTTTAAAAATTATATGTTAGCAAATAACTTCTGAAGAAAAAAAAAGTACAACTTTAATATTATAACTGAGGAAGATTATAGTTACAACCATTTTTTTTTTACAATCTCTTACAACCATACCTTATTACCGTTGATTTCCGCCAATCAACGGTTATAATTTATTGTGAATTAATAATTAATTAATTAGTTTAATTTGCTAAAATGATAACTGTTGATTGACGGAAATCAACGGTGATAAGATATGGTCGTAAGAGGTTATAAAAAAAAAATTATAACTATAACATTCCCCATTATAACTATATACTACTAGTAATACATAATTATAATTGATAAAAGAACACAACTTTGTTTCCTTTATAACGACAGATTTTTTCCCTAGTATGAAAGTATAAACGTCTTCGAAGTTTGAAAACTACACCTAATTAAGAAGCCATGCTTCATATTGTAAATCTCGTCCCCAGAATTAATTAAAAGAGTTCTAACTTATTTGGTATCCTCAAGAGATGTGAAATAAAATATGAATAATAATTCATAACATTATCTTTTATAAGTGATTAAATCAGTTGAATAAATGGTTAATAAATTTGTGATTATTATATGTAAATACGTGATCACTTCAGTTTAAAATTAGTTTTTCTGTTCGTGCATGATCTAAGGATAAGTTAGCGTTACCCTAATTAAAAACCAAATCAGAATAGTTAATTGATGTCTGTTGGATGATGTTAGTTTTCTTAAAATTACAATCAGATATGGATAAAGCAATCAAGTCCTTTTATACAAAACGGAATACAACAAGAGTAGACACTATTTTAATGGGCATAATATAACCGAAGAGGAATCAACCTAAGATAATAATATAACCCACTAATCAAATTAGACAAGACGTTAAATATAAAGATGGATGCTACAAAGTCTAGTCAAGCGAAACCCTCACTGGTGCCATATATACATAGAGCTCATAGCATCATTTAGGACTCCATTATTGACGTCGTTGTGAGGCATATCCAAGTTTCCAAGCCCAATAGCTGAATTCTGTCCAACTGGGACACCACCGTATGAGGCATCATTTCCATGGACAGTGATGGTTGGCGAGACATGTGCCATGCTGCGCAGACCAGTCGTGTTGAGTTGTGTTGGTGTCACTGGTGTGTTCATTTGACACTGAGTCTGAAGAAGCTGGTTGTTTAACGTGTTGAAAGAGCTCCGAGCCACCATATCCTCAGCTAACTTCACCTAAAAATAGACACAAATTTGTTATTCGTAGTTGTTATTATCTCTACCTAAAACAATTAGCTGATCTTAATTCCGAAGTTGTTATTCGTTTTTTCTTCAGTTACACCATTCGTTCATTTTTTAATAAAATAAAATTTAACTTTCTCCAACGTGATCGTGATATTTTCGGTAGAACATTATTGGCAGAAGAACCTCATACCTTAGCTCTCAAAGCTTCTACATCTGATTTTAGCACTCGGTTATTCGTATCAGCCTCATGAAATTGTTGACTAGCATAAGTAAACTGCTTGCATAGGTTTGCTTTTTCCACTTTGAGTTTTTCAACCTGACAAAGCAAAATTCAAACGAAAAGAAAATGATTCCTTCTTGTGCATCTTACTAAAGATTTGATGCTTAAATTTCAAAAACAAATAGATTATATTCCAGAACTAGTAACGTTCCCCACATCTCAATCAACAATAAATAAGAATTATAATATTACTATTGTTACATATTATTCCCCTGTTCTTCTATGCCTCAACAGTAGTCCACTGAAGAATTAAGCTTTGGCTTCTTCCAACAAAGACTTATCATTTATCAAATACCCTCCATGCACTTCCAAAACATTAGTTACCTGCAACTCAAGTTCAGCCAAATGCTCTTGTTTTCTTCTTCTTGACCTCGTTGCAGACTTCCGATTAGATTCCTTCCTGAAACCATGAAATCGTTTAAAATTTTAGAGAAGATGAAAATAATCTGTGATTTTCTTTACCCTATTTCGAGTGCTTTAATTTGAGATACCTTCTAAGGCGCTTCATATCAACTGGATTTATGCTCTGTTCACAAGGACCTGCTTCATCATCCTCATCAGACCGCTCAGAGGAACCACTTGTAGCTTCTTTGGTATGATTCTCTCTGCCGTTTGGTTTATTAGCTGACACAGGGCTGCCAACTGGCCAATTTGCAATTCAATCCAAAATGTTAAAACTTCATAAACTATGCTTTTATGAGCTATATATATGTATACATAGAGGATTAATAATAATAATATGCTTAAGATTAATGGCATTCGACATGCAAGAAATAATAACTATACAATAATATTATAAATAGACCGTTTCATTACCGGTGTCGCAAATCGATGACTGAGAATCAATAGTAGCAGTGACGGTGGAATGCGGAGTGACGTTTTGAGAACAAAGGGTATCTGTTAGTCCATCACAACTTGAAAATATAGTCACCGGGTCCTGCAATTACGAACGACTGCATAAGCTTGACATACAAGGATGGGAGATTTCGTGTATTTCATTTAACTATTTGAGAATTTCTTGTCGAGTTTAAATTTTAGGGAAAACAGTCATGTTCGGTTTAGAAGAAATTATCTTTGTTTAGGTTTAATTGGATTTGGGCATAATATTTAGCTATTCAGGCCTAGATCAGATTACTTTGGATCGTGTAATCGAGTTATACGTTTGCTTGTTTTTTTTTTCTCAACACAAAGAGGCAACATTAAATTTTGTTTTTAACCTCGAAATCAAATCTAAATGGAATTAAAAGCATATTCGTATATTTATCAACAACAAAAAAAGCATATTCGTGTTTAAATTTTTCTAATGAAGCCAGGCCATCGGGTTAATTTATGTAACCCGCTACTCGAACCGATGACTAATCAGTTTAATCAAGTTCTTCTCTACTCGAACCGACATTTGACAAAAGTTTATTTTTTATTTTTTTCTCACTTTAATCAAGTTCAAAATTCCTTAACAAATAAAGCTATTGATCCAACCTAGTTAGAAATTTTAGGTTAGGTTGCATCCAGTTGAACGGATCATCAGAACAACATTAGTCCATGAGTACCCTTATTAATTTTGATATATTCTTAGTATAAAACATTTTTAGACTATTACTTAAATTTGCATAAATAACTCATTTGAATGAGTTTGATTGTGTCTACACTCATAAGAAAATTTATGGCAGTACATCAATATTAATTATTATTATTTTACAAGTGTACTTAGAGAAAATAAGCTTGGTGTACTGAGATTCCTTTTCCTTCCGCACCAACCAAAGATAGAGTGGTTAATTCATATCGTTGCTTACGAACGATAGAATTCAATTTGATTTTGTTTCGTTTCTTACTCTTGAACTTATGAATGATCAAATATTTCAAGGAGTCATGCGCAAATTCAACCCAGCAGTACCAAACTTTTTACCATTATTAGAACATATTATCATTAAAGAAGACGGAAAGAGACAACAATTATATAAAAACATTAGCTTGTAAATTTATGCAAGACATTTTTAATGTAATGTTGACAAAGAAAGATAAGTCTAATGGTTTAAAAATAAATATAGGTTTTTTATTTATGGAAAACATTATTTATCAACAATATTATACTAATAATTTTCATGACAATCCACTTGAATAGACAAAGTTGATAGATGTTTAATAAACTTTAAGTTTGCATAATTAAAATTTAAAATCATGAAAACTACTCATATTGTTCAATATATGCATATACGTCATGCGATACGATAAAGAAAATATTTTCTTGTTGTTCATTGGGTTATCATTTTGTAGAAAACTATTCACACAAATTTATTTTCCTTTTTAGTTTTTTAATGGGTAGGTGAGGTGAGGAGTGACGCTATTTATTTAAAATAATAACAGCGAGCGAATTTTGATTGATACCTCAATGAAAGTAGTGGCCAGTATTGTTATCTTATCTTAAAACAAATTATACACAATTCCCTTTTATTTCATATTATACACCATTATTATCACAATTACAAAGTAAATGAATTTAGAAAGAGTAGAGTAGAGTAACTCTGTCGATATGAGTGACGCTTACAATACTTGTCATTGGAAATATTACTTTCTGTCATCTCTCATTTTCTTTCAGTTCAATTTTTGTAACCAACTTTTTCTTTTTTTCTTGTAACCAACTTTTTTTTATAATGATAAGACCCACATATTTTTGCTATACAACATAAAAATAACTAACTTAAATAACTAAATTATGTTAAATGAGACTAATAAAACCTGATCCTTAAATACTATATAAGGATAAAAATGTATAAAATTAGACTTGGAGAACAAAGGTCACGCGTGCAGAGTAAGTAAGAAGATCATGGGTCCCACTCCAAAGCAAGCAAGACAAGAAAAACAGAAAAACAATACAAAAGGCCCGTACTCGAAAGTCCAGCGTTCACACAAGTTCTTAACACAACCCAATAATGAAACAGTCCACGTCAGCAAGAATTGTTCCCGAACAACTTGAGAGTACAAATAACGCCTTCATTCACCATTCAGCTTCATCTCATTTATTTTTATTTTTTGTCGTCTCCAATAAAATTTAATTCAAAAACAAAATTAACATAAAACAGAGCGCAGGTTTTTCACACAGTTTTCATTTCTAGATACCTCATCTCTTCAAGTTAAAATTATTATTGTTAATACGGTTAAGGAAGCATTGGTCAGTTAAGTGACTGGGGTTGCCACGTCAAGCAGCGTGCTCGATGACGTGGCAAAATTTGGCTCCACCGTACTTTCAGTTTCAGAGAGAGAGAGAGAGAGACTGAGATATATAGAGAGAGAGAACACTAACCGGTAACAGATTTTGGAAAGGGGCAGAGCAAACGCTTTCCATGAATGCATCGGTTCCGGCGAGATTCTGATACCGAAAATCATCATCGAGATTCAGGAAGTCATAATCGAGATCGGATTCCGTCGATGCCATCCGTTTGAAGTAGCCGCAGTCGGGGAAAACCGACGGCGGTGGTAGAGATTGAGACGCAGCCAGAACGCCGGTTTTTCGGTCGTCAGAGAGAAAGAGAGAACTCTTAACAGTAAGAGAGAGAAAGAGAAGAGGGAAAAGGGAATGAGGGAAGCATCTTCAGTGGTATAAATAGGAGAAGCCGATGCACAAACAGGCACATTTTTTTTTCAAAAAAAAAAAAAGAAAAGAAAAGAAAAGAAAAGAAGTGGGCGGCTTAATAAAGTTTTTTAGCGATCTGAAATGACGAAAGTGACCTAATCCGTCACGTTTAATTACGTGTTGGACCCGTGATAAAGTGAGGATGAAGAGTTTTCTAGCAAAGCGAATCTGGGAAGCACCGACGAACTGACACGTGTTGAATTATTTTTCTTTTATACATAATTTATTATATTAGTAAATAACATAATACATATATCTTAAACAAATTAGCAAGGAGGAGGGTAATAGAGTGGTAATTGAATAACGGCATGCTCTAAATGTCAGATAGGTTAATCATCACTAATTTATTTTTGTTTTGTTGAGCAATAATGACAACTTTGTTAGTGGTTGTGAATTTGTTGATTGCTTGTTCTGGCCACTTTTGACTTTCGTTGGCCAAGTGGTGAGGGAATTTTATTCTCTCAAAAACTCCAAAGGACACATTTCTGTTCAAGTTCATCCCCCAAACTTGCACTCACTCTCGTCCAGAACAGGGAGCAGAAAATTAAGGAAATGCCCAAAATATTATTTGTTTTGTTATCCCCTTCCATATTGGCTAGAAAGTGAGAAATTATAACTCAGTAGCATTTACACCGTACACAAAAGCTTCTACATGGCAATAGACTTGGCTCATAACCCGGATAAATCACTTTAGTGAAAAAATGAGTTACTAACTTGAGTTAGTCCGACTCATTTCAGATTGAAAAAATGAGTCAACTCATTGGTCAAACGGATCGGCTCGCGAGCTATGTTTTTTTTAGTATAAAAGTATAAAAATTAATGAAGGTAAAGTGAAAAGCTAAAATCTAAATAAAAATACCGTGCATATGCTAATAAGTCCAAAATTGTGCATTAAGGACCTTTTTTATAATATGTGTGACAGTGTGAATGTGGTGCTAACTGTCAATAAGTCCAAATCCAAATGCAAAAGGAATTTTCTATGGTTTATTTGTATAATGCCTTTGTATTGAATGAATTAATAATTTAGGAAAAAAAATTTAGAAGTTACATTTATTTTTCATTTTTCTGAGTCAACCCGCGAGCCAACCCTAACCCGACTCGGGTCGGGTTGAGTTTTCTGCCTCGTTTATTTTTCGAGCCAACCCTACCCCCGGCTCATTTTTTTAGGATTGAATGCAGATTGGGTCGAGTTGAGCCGGTTTAGCCCGTTTTGACAACCCTACGTGACAACATAAGTTTGTAGAAATAATTTTAAAAATTATAACTATTTTAAAATTTTAAAAATTAAATTCAGGAAATATATTTTAATTGTTTCTATCTTATGTTTTGAATTTTAACTTTTAAAACAACAAAAGAATACTCATTTCATTAACTATTTAAAAAAAATTAAAAAATAGAAAAAGAACACAATCAAACATATGCGTAATATTTTATTCTTTGTTTTCTTAAGAGTAAATCAATAATTATTTAATGAAGCACTTATTTGGAAAGATGTAATGACATTTGAAACCACCATATTTACCACGATTGGCAGTCACAATCTCAATCATGTAGAAGTTCACCTTCTCAACCACAAACCAAAAGTGTTAGCGATGCTGTCCAAATTCCAAAACCAACAAAGCCGTGGGAACTTTTACTTTTGCAAAAGCATTTTAAAGGCATTTCTGTTCCATGACGTGACTTATGCAACATGAAGGAATGGAGGTGTGCAAAGGCGTTAGGGGCAATGGGGTGTTTTGAGAAATTAAAAGTGGGTTTCTTAAGGTGTAAGAGTTCTTGTTAAAGTAATGGACTTTGATTGGGACAAGCACCGACCAAAGCAAAAAAGTTGGTAATACATATACATGCTTTATGGGTCGTGTTAAGAAAGCAGGTTAACCCTCGCTTTCTCTCTTAGTTTAAAGGTATCTTAGCTAGCTTTGCATTATTTGTTTATTTCCAACTTCAACTTTTTCCAGTTATCATCACGCAATACTTAACTTTCTAAACTATATCACCAGTGACCTTCCACCTTGAAATAGTTTATGCAAGCGTGACAATATACACATAAGGTTAAGGCTTATCATTTATTATACTAATGGCTCTCTACTTTGTCTAACTTGACATCGTCACACGTGTGTTGGTATTTATATTACCTGGTGGCACATTATATTGACGACACGACCAACCCCAGAAGCTTCTAGGTCCATTAATGTGCACCATGCGATGGGTAGACATATATACTTGCTCTATATGAGCCAACAATTGCTGAAGAGCTTGACTCGCGAGAATAAAAAACAGTAACAGTATTGTACAAATAGTAAGTATATATACTATTTGCTATTGATTTTATATACAAATAGTAAGTATAATTATACGTTGTGCGCGCGTGACCTTCCTATCCAAAACAGCAATCTTACCTATTACCACTGCTTTAAGATTCGTTCTCATAAATTTAAGTTAAATACAAAAAAATATTATAAATTAAAAGAGAAAAATATTTACATTTTTAAATTAAAATAGATATATATATAATTAATTTAAGAAAAAATTAAAAAGTATAGATTGAAGGAAAAAATGAAATTATAAAACATATGCGTAATTATTTTTAAAAGAATTTGAATTCAAAATTTAAAACTAAGAGAAGTTAATGATGATATTCATCAAAAAATAAAAATAAAAAAAATGTTATTTTAGAGAGAGCAAACTAAAAGATTAAATCACTTTCAAAAGAATATACTCCAATTTAATGTGTACAAATGGATAGATTGAAGGAAAAATATTTAAAATTATAAAAAATAATTAATTCGAACAAATTTAATTTTAAAATTTAACTATAATTGAAATGATATGCTTTTTTTTTTTGGGTGAAAGAAAACAATATGCTTTAATTTATAGAAATAAATTACTTTAAAAAGTTATAATTTTCCAAAATAGCTTGCTTATATCTTTTGTGGAATAACCTTTGTATAGTTATGATTTCCCATATTTAATGCTTTCACTTTGAAGTTAAAACAACAATATATATAAATATAAGGGATAGATAATCAATTTAACGGTAAAATTGATTGGTAGTCACTTGATAGTAACACAACTTGGTTGTCACAATATCCTTTAGTTAATAGAGATAAATTACTTTAAAAAGTTATAAGAGCCAAAGATAGCTTGCTTAAATCTGTTTGTGGAATAACCTAGGCCGCGCCCGTGCCCTTGCCCACAGTCCAATAAAAATTGAAGTTAAAACAACAATATATAAAATCTATCACTCTTTGTAAAACTTCAAAATAAATTATTTTATTTGGTCTTCTCCTGGGTTCTACCTAGTGGGTATCCTCAATTAAAACCACAAAAAATATTTTTTTTTTTTGAAAATAAAAAATAGTTATATTTATATGTCAAAATCGTAACCCGCAATCAAGTTATTACTATCCGTAGAGTAAACAATTATTCCTTGTTTTTTTTTTTCTTTCTTGTTAGAGCGCAACAATGAATATGGTTTAACAGCTGCATCTTTGTAAGTAAATGGAATTAGATTTTGGATAGCTCAAAGTGCAATGGGTTATACTCATAGATTCAGTACCAAAAAGAAAGCAGCATCGAGGTTGGCAAAGCTGAGTAAGTATTTGTGCTGATGTTTGAGATGGACTGGGTCACGACCAAATTAAACAAGAAATGCCCATTATATGCCCAGCCGCCTCCACAGGCTTGATGAGCTTAATTTGCCTCGGCCACTTCATGTTCTGTGATCAAACAACTACTTCAATAATGGATTGAATAGGCATGTTTTCCAAACCCAGCATCATAGAAACCCACGAAATGAAGGCTATAATGGAATAGGGCTTTTTCAATTATGTTCATTCACAATTGAGATCTCCCAACTAATAACTTGTCAGGTTTTTCTTGCGAACAACTTATCTATTGGAAAACGATAATAATTTCACTCAGAGATATTTTCTCACAATATTTGTGAACAAAATAAACCTCCTAAGTCCGAACTTTCTACCAAAAAATAATAATAATAAAAAACCCTCCAAACTTAATATTCAAATCAATGCAATTTGATTCATGAGACGAACTCTATTCGAATTCGCATAGTCTACATACGTACTAATGCCCAGAGAATCTGACAACAATCAACCCGGTCAAAGTTGTTAAAGACCTGAGAGTTGAATAGCAACCAAGGTTAGGCAAGTGGCAGTTACCACCAAAACCTTTTAAACATTCAACGCCACCAACGCGAGAGGTTTCCCACGATTGAGTTTAACAAAAGAAACGAAACAAATGAAATGCTAGTCATCATTAAGAAAACAGCAAACAAGTAATGTGGCAACGGAGTAAAATAACCAGAGGGCTCATGCCATTATCTTGGCAGACCTAACATAAAGACTGTCCACGACTTTCCCAATATTGGAAATGGTCTCTAAAGTTGCAGGATATATTGCATCAGTTTTAGGATCGTCAAATATGATGAGGCATCCAGCACCTTGATCCAATGTCCCCGCAAACTTCTTGTCCAAAATCATCTGAGACAACTTCCGCTCCACGTGATCAGTGGGAAGTTCAATAAGCTCAGCAATATGTGCAATCTCAACCCTGGAGAACGGCTCAATCAATCTGCAAAGATTCTGCTCAAGAAGGGTATCATACAGGGATGACAAGTGCCTGTGGACAATTGGGTCTTCCTCCAACTGTGCCTTGTAGTCCCGCAAAGCAATTTCAAATAACTTAATGGATCGCTTAGAATGAGCATCAGCAACAGCTTTCATAGCATCCAAGTCAGGACCAACATATTGCAGACCTGCTTTAGAAGAAATAATTCCACCCACATCATCTGCTTGATTCACCATGATCTTACACAACAACATATATTTCAGGCTAAAAACAGCCTTGGGGTCTTCAAGTGCATTGAAAGACTCGAAAGCTTCAAAGAAATAACTGTACGCAGTTTTATAGTCCTTCTCCTCAGCATGAAGTATTCCACTCTGCAAATCTATGGCACCTTGTTGAGCTGGAGGCACATAAATAGCATTTGCAGCTGTTCGTGCAGCCGTGAGGGCAGCTTTTGCCTTTGGAAGGTTTCTTAATGAGAAGTGTAGCTTGCTTTCCAGCAAGTCTATGTCTACAAGCAGAAGCTTGTCATCTAATCTTCTAACCTCTTTGACCAGGCTAGAAAGAAGAGTCAAAGCTTCTGAATACTCCTTACTTTCCATCAGAAGCGCTGCAAGCCTTGCCTCAACTCGCTGCCTCAGAAAGGTACGCTTTTCAGCACGTGTCCACTGCACCATTTCTTTGCAGAGTGCAATTTGAAGATCAGATGTCCCAGGTATTTTAGCAACCGAGTCAATTATTCCCCTAACAATCTTTGCAGTTTTTGCCTTGGGAATCAAGGAGAAGAAGGGCCTCAACTGAGTGAGAAGGCTGCGCAGATCCTCTCCCCTATTCTCTTGCCGAAGAAGGTCAGTGAGGTTTGTGATGGCCTGCTCTTTCATACGAAGAGCTTCTGGTGAAGAAGAAGGATCCTCAAGTACGCGATAAAGAATGGAGATGGCCTCAGATGGGTCTTTGGCCTCCAATGCCAGAGCAATTGACTCTGTTGTGGCAGGAAGATAAGATGAAGACATGGCTCTTGCTTGGAGAAACTACTGCAAGAAAACATTTGAAGATGGGGGAAACATTACAACTAGAAACTTTTGCATTGCTATTAATTAATTGGTGAGTGAAAATTATTCTAATATTGTTTGGCTGCTAATGAAAGTTTTTGAAATAATACAAAGTTTATTAAAAGCACTATAGAAAAGTGAAGAGACATTCATATATCATGAAAATTCATAATAAAACAAAAATACAATTCATCTTAAATTAAAACCCACAGAAAAAAAAGGAAAGAAAAGAAGAGGTTTGTCTGTACCTTCAGAAGAAATTATGGGAAAGAAAAAAAAAAGCTTGAAGCTGGTTGAAAAGAACCTCGGATTATTTTGGAATAGTCTATCTTGATTTTTAGAAAGAAAAAATTAATCAACAAAGATGCCTCTGTTTAGCCCCAACTATTTAGTGCAGTGGGAATTTCCAGAGGTCATTCTGTTTTTTCTCCTAGAGTCTTTTTAATGTTATTTTAACTCAGATAAGGCTGAATGTCTTTTGTGCCTCTTAAAATCACAAGCATATTGGCCAACTGTGATAAAAATGTCTAAAATATCCAAAGTATGTCATTTTCATTCTAGGATATACCACGGTGCCAAAATTGAGAGAAACCTTAGTGCCGCCAGACTAAAGCTGCTAAACCATTCTGCTATGGCAGCGGACTGCATAGACAACACTGATCACAAAAAACTTAAAAATGAGACTTAAAATACCACTCTGCAGTATGGAGGTGTACAAAGAATATTATCTCTTTTTTATAAAAATATGAAGAATAGAATCTACCCGGTCACAAATGCTCATCATCTCCCCTTACTTTAAAATTGACAACATTGATTCTCATGTCCCATCTAAGTCTCCAACCACCTCCCCTTGCCCAAACAAAAAACAACCTAAGAAGACAATAATTATAATAAAAAAAAGTTCATGATCAACCATAAGCCAATAAAATTAATCAAAATGACCAGAAATTGAAAACATAGTTTGGCATTTTTACTTCTGTTTTAAAATGGGAAAAAAGAAAAGTATCAAAGGAATGCTTTGGCATGAGTTTGTAATAATAGAACTTTGCAGGGAAGGGGCCCTTCTTTTCCATCACTGCTTTAATACTCTGTATGCATTAACTGGTGCAAACAAGTTTCTAATCTAGAACGCAGCACTACATTAAAAGGTTGCAGAAAATCTTCGAAGACAGAAATAGGGAGAACAATTCAATTTAGATCCTCTCATTTTGATTTTATTTTATTTTTCCTCATATGAATACAGAAATAGACACAAGATCCTAATAGAGAGACATCCTTTCACCAGGCCCCACAAATCTCACCCCACAAAGATTTTTGTATATCTCTCTCCACATGATCCTGTCTTGTGAAAAACTCACACGAGAGGATCCAAATCCCATCTATTGGAGTAGATGGGAGAGAGAAACAAAGATTAGCAGTGGACTAGCACAGACCATGAGTCCATGATGAGCAGAATTTTTATCTTCAAGACTTGGGGGACAATGAATTTCAGAAACCAGGAATGTTAAGCTACTTAATGAATAGATAATTGAACGGTGTTAATTTGCTTGCCACAATCACGTAGAAGAGTAGAGAACCTAGTTCTCATACACGAAAGCAGTAAAATATCCAATCCATAACACCATATCAT
>JAVKPL010012767.1:0-64275 GCA_032173675.1 Gastrolobium villosum
TTCAAAATACGCGAAGTAAAGAACTAGGCCCGGGTGTTTGAACCCGCCTTGCCTAAAGAGCAAGTTTGATAGTGCTAACCTTGGCCCATTTATGGAAAATGGGAAATTGTGCTAAGGGGATGCCCTCGCACGTTATCTCAGCTAAATTCAAAATCCGGCAGCAAAACTCGAAACATACGAGACGGATATTGCAATTCAAACAGATAAACTACACAATTAATTCTATTTTTGAATTAATGTCAAATTAGACCAAAAAGTGTTTATACAAATAAAGCCGGGATGTCAAAGGCATATTACAAATTATGGGGTATTCCCCCTCAAATTTGGCTGAGAGCCGGAATCCGGTTGCCAACCTTCCTCCTCCAAGACGGGGACAAAACCTTCCCCATCCGCTGCAATTGGCTCCTCGGCTGCCGAGTGGAAAATTCCGCCGCTAATGTAGCCATAGCAATCCAGCTGATCCAGGTTAAGAGACGCTTCAGGGTTAAAAAATTTAACCTGGTTCACCGCATTGTTGAAAGCGGAACCAACAGCATTTTCAAGTACAGTCTGGCTTTGATCATAATCAGCCTGCAACTCTTCCTGCTGCGCCCTCAGCTGTTTGAGCTGAGAGGCCATCTCCTCATGCGCAGCCTCCGCCTTTGACAGCATGGATAGCTTGGCTTTGACAAACATAAGGATCATCCTTGCCACTTTCCACACCGCAGCAATCCGAGATAGCATTCAGGTCGGCTTGCGAATTTTTTACTGACAGACTGAGCTTGGCCACATCAGACTTCAGAACTTGATTTTCCTGCCTTAGCTCGGCTAGCTGACTCTGCATGAGATCCTTCTCGGATAGAATTTCGGAGTGCTTCTCGAGCAGGAGGGAGTACGGTTTCATCAGGGAAGCCGCCTTGAAAAGATATTGCTCGGCTTTCTGCAGCTCGTCCGCTTCGGCCTTCGAGGGAGCAGGAGAGCCATAGAAGGAGGGAGGAGCGCGGGTCACGCCACGCAGCTCGGCAGTGACCCCCATCTCCCATAATGAACCCCTCCTTAAGCCGGCAGGCAGGGGAGAGGGTGGGGCGCTACCCCTTGCAACAGATACCACAGCCCGGGTGGTGCCGCCAGTAGTAAGAGGGGTCTCCTCTAGTTCCCCATCCAACCAGTTCTCACCATCATTGGTCAGATCCAAGATGGAGGTGCCATAATGGGGCTCGGGGTTGGATGAACCCGCACCCGGGGAAGGAGCAGCAACCTTCGTTTTCTTTGAGGGGGGGGACGGGCTACACCTTTGCCCCGTAGAACCCGGCAATAATCAGGCATGTCATCCGAGTTGGGGTTCATGGTTAAACCTGGCAAATAAAAGAAGCAAGGTTACCAGCATAACCAAGGACATATCAGTCTCCAAAACAAGATAAAAACGACAAGTAAATGAAAAAGGAAAAAAGAAAACAATGTTGAAAAGCATACTGGGCTGATCGCTTGCAATATAGGACTTAGCAACCAAGGACGCAGCACTCATATGACCCTGGGTACGGATATGGGTTAGCAAGGTCTTGACACTGAGCTTCTCCTCGGCAGATAAGGGCAGCCTATAGTCAGCCGACTTACGAAGATAATGTTGGTGGGACCAATATAATGGGAATTTCCCCTCATCTTTTTCCCCAACAAACCACGGCTTCTCGCCGGCCTCGGCCACGACCTTGAAGTACGCGCCTTTGAAGTTTTTGAAGGAGTCACTGTATACGGAAAACAATCTCCTAGACGGCTTACTAATACGACCCCGGATGCTGGCCCAACCCTTCAACTTGGGAGGTTCAGAACCGGAGCGTGGGGTATAAATATTGAAAAAATACATAAACAGGGCAACAGAACAATTCACGGACAAGGATACGCAGAGTTGCTCGAAGGCAACAATATATGCCCATCCGTTAGGGTGAATTTGAGTGGGAGCTAGAAGAAAATGGTTTAGAAGACATATTATAAAGGGGGAAAAAGGAAAGCGAATACCGATCTTTGTGATCAAATCTCGGTAAAAGAAGAAAAAGGGAGGCTCTTGCGGGTTCCGACCTGAACACACTGGCTCATCTTCCGCTGGGCAGTAGGTGTTAAAACCTATCGGGTTACCAATGGGTAACCCAGATATTTCCTCTGTGGTCAGGGAGGATCTAAAGCTAAGGGCTTCCTGGGTCACCCAGGGGAATTGCCGGCGCAGACTGACACCCACCGGGGCAGAACCTTCTTCAACTACTGCAACCTCGGCTTCCAGCTCGTGATTAGATGAGGTAGTCTCCACGTTGAGTTCTGCAGAAGGGGACTCCATAAGAACCTAGAACAGCAAAATGGGTGGATTAAAAACAACAAAAGAAGCAAAGTACACGCACCTGAGTTAAATAAACTACAGTGTGAAGAGCTCGAAGAACTATCTGAAGAGGTCATGGGAACTGCAGTTCTAAATCCGGCATGGTGAGAACAACTGCCTAAGACTAGGTTCGCCATGAAGTCATTACCATTCCCAATAAATTGCGCGCTGAGATGAACGCAATTGAAGCATGGATTTGGATTCTGGGAAAGGGAGGTCGATGGTAGGGGCTGAGCAGAGGGCGGATTCAAGGAAACTTGATCTCGGGGACCAGTGATGAGAAAGGAAGAAGACCTAGGTCTATCATCTAAGGAAAGGTTGGTGCTTGCGGGCGTACAGCCCGCGGCACGGTCAGAAAGCAAGGACCGACCTCGCCTCGAGGATCGAGACCGCCCTCGACCACTGGGACGAGATCCCACTGGTGGACAGCGTCCGGAGCCAGAAACACGACGACGACGCTCGGGCCTAGAAGCCGGCAGCCGACGTCCACGGCTAGAAGAGGCACCATGGCCTCGAATCACCTCCTCCTCAGTAGCTCTAGCTTCCTCCTCTGCCAAGATTTCGTCACTCCGGCCGAAAACACGAGGACAAGTGGCCCTCCTATACTCATAAGGAATTCCCTTATCCATATTGGAGACTTTTGCAGACAAGAGCAACAAACGTAACCAGCGACAGTAAGAAAACCGAATGTAAAGAGGACGAATGCGAATGTAGACTAAATGCGGTAATGAAAGCAATAAACACAGGAATGCAAGCGACAAGCAATAATGGAAGGCAAGGAGATAAAAAAGGTCAAGAAACCCATACCTACAGAGCAAGTAACGCCAAAATACCAAACGGAGAAGGTTGATGCTTCCAGAAAACCTCGAAACGCAACCAAATGTCACAAATCGCAAATGAAGTAACGAAAGAAGCATAAAGGTGAAGAAATGGGGGGAAGCGTCAGTAAAATAGGAAGAGGGGAGAAGTTCAAGAGATATGACCCGCGAAAACGAAAAGGCAGGGGCAAAAGCGTAAATGCAAAAGCAAAAAGCACCTGACAAGACAAAACGATTGATATCTGTACAGTCGCAGTCGCATTAAATGCCAAGACGGCGCAAGGATAATCAAACGATACGCATCATGATGGCTTGAAACACGTGGAGGATGACCGCAAGATGGAAGACTGGCATGTAAATTCATATCAGCTATACAACCGAGATGTCTCAGGTCAGATGATCAACGCAACTCGGCATCCAGATAACTCAGCCTACCGAGCTGGGGGGCAACTGTTATGGGCTAGACCTAGGCCCACTCTGCACCTCGGCCCAAAATCCACACTGCACCTCGGCCAGCCACCAAACCCTAGAGCCGGGCTATATAAGGCAGGTAAGCAGAGCAGTAAGGGACACATTTCTCTGATCCCAAACACTAGATCACACACACACCTTGAAGGCATACGCCTAGGTCAGTGTCAGTGATCCACGTTCCTCCCTGATACCTAATCTATAGGCATCTAGAGAGAAACACCCGTATCCAAAATCAATCATCCAACCTACGTTGGACACATCTGCCAACAGGCAGAACAAATGGTTTTTACACCAAACTCAAATCTCTTTGGGATGAATTACTCGATTATACTCCTTTGCCTTCTTGCACGTGTGGAGCTCTTCGACACATTCATTCTCATCGTGAGCAGGATCACGTTTTACAATTTCTAATTGGACTGAATGATTCATACTCTGCTTCGCGTGCTCAGATCTTGATGATTGATCCTATTCCACCGCTTGCTAAGGTTTTCTCGATGATTCTTCAAGAGGAACGTCAACGCCAGTTGTCACTCTCCTTGCTATTGCCTGCTGTCCCAGATTCCCCACTGCTCGGTTCTGTACAAGGTGCTTCTCCGGTTGTTTCTTCGCCGCCGCCCACGGTTGCTGCCATCCAACGTCGTTGACCGGTTTGTACATACTGCCATCTTTCAGGCCACACTCGTGAGAAATGTTTCAAGTTAAATGGTTACCCATCAGGCTACACTCCCAGGCTCAACAAGTCCAGCCAATATCCCACTAAACAAGCCCAACCCACGACCCAGGCCCATTCCTTACACTCAGCCTCTCCTCACCATTCCACTTTCCCCAAACCGTTCTCTCCTCCCAACCCTAATACTCCCACCTCAGACTTTCCCCTTACATTCATCCCTTCACAATATAATCACCTGATTTCGCTTCTCCATCAGAGTTCTGTAACTTAAAATCCGTCATTGTCTCTTTCGTCTACCTCATCTTCTGTCACTGATTCTCTTCCTTCGGTGGCTAGTCTCAATGGTAAGTTTCCTCTCACTTTTCCTTCTTCTTCTTGGGTTTTAGACACCGGTGCTACACACCATGTTTGTGTCTCCCATGCTCATTTCCTTTCCTCTTCTTCTTCTCCTTCTTCTGTCTCTTTTCCTAATGGTTCCTCGGTCAATGTATCCTCTGTGGGATCTGTTAAAATTTCTGATTCTCTCATACTTTCTAATGTGTTATGTGTTCCGTCTTTTCTTTTTAATCTCCTATCCATCAGTGCTTTGACGCGGTCCTCTTCTATCCTTGCTAATTTTTCTTCTTCTCTTTGTGTTCTTCAGGATCATGCTTCGGGAAGGATGATTGGGATTGCTAAACGCCTAGGTGATCTTTACATTTTGGACACCACCAACCTTTTTCCCACTGATTGTGTTCCCCATCCCCTCTGTTTTTCTATTTCTGTTAAAAATAATATTGTATGGCATTCGAGATTGGGTCACCTTTCTCTTTCTGTTTTGAATTCAATGAAAAGTGTTTTGGGTTTTTCCGATTGCTTGCCCGCTGACCACCATTGTTCTGTATGTCCTTTGGCGAAATAAAAACGCCTTCCATTTATTTTGGATCCCAAACTTGCTGCTTCCCCCTTTGATCTTGTCCATTGTGACATTTGGGGGCCCTTCAACACTGTCTCTGTTGAAGGTTCTCGGTATTTCCTAACCTTGGTTGATGATTCAACCAGGTTTACTTGGACTTATTTCCTAAGTAATAAGTCTGATTTTTCTGTTGTTTTTCCTTCTTTTTACAATCTGATTTTCACTCAGTACAAGGTTCCTCTTAAATCCATTCGTTGTGATAATGCTTCTGAGTTTAATCTCTCTTCTTTTTATTCCTCTAAAGGAATTCGGATTTTTCACTCTTGTGTCGAACGTCCCCAGCAGAACTCTGTGGTAGAACGCAAACACCAACACCTCTTGAATGTAGCTCGTGCCCTCCATTTTTAATCCAAAGTTCCCCTACAGTATTGGCAAGACTGTGTCTCCACTGCTGTTTATCTCATTAATCGGACCCCATCTCCTCTGCTTGGTTTCAAAACCCCCTTCGAGTTACTTTGCCACAAACCACCATCTTATATACATCTCCGTACCTTTGGCTGTTTGTGTTACAGCTCCACTCTTCCCAAAACCCGCAACAAGTTCTCTCCCCGTGCTTTACCATCTATTTTTCTTGGCTATCCTACGGGTTATAAGGGATATAAACTTTTGGATTTAACTTCCAATAGAATTTTTGTTAGCCGTGATGTTGTTTTCTTTGAAAATATATTTCCTTTTGATTTGACTCAAACATCTTCTTCCTTCTCCACTGAATTTTCTCACCTGCCACCTGCCCCTGCCAATCCTGTACCACATTCCCCATCTCTTGCTATCTCCAGACCCATAAGGTCTCGGCATCCTCCAACTCACCCATCTGACTTTATCTGTTCTTCTTCTACCAATCATCCCTTATCCAATTTTCTTTCTTATAACCGCTCATCCCCATCACACACTGCCTTTGTCAATTCCATCTCTTCTCATTTTGAGCCCACTACCTATTCTCAAGCTTCCCAATTGCCAGAATGGCAGCATGCCATGGATGCTGAGATTTCTGCACTTGAAACAAATTCTACTTGGTCTGTTGTCTCTCTTCCTCCGGGAAAGAAGGCCGTTGGTTGCCGTTGGATTTATAAGGTCAAATACCATTCGGATGGATCTCTTGAGCGTTATAAGGCCCGTTTGGTTGCTCAAGGTTTCAGCCAACAAGAAGGAATTGATTTTTCGGAGACTTTCTCACCGGTGGCTAAAATCACAACCGTTCGTGCTCTTCTTGCTTTGGCTGCTGTGCATAATTGGTCTCTTACCCAACTAGACGTTAACAATGCGTTCCTCCATGGGGATTTGTTTGAGGAAGTCTATATGACTTTACCTCTTGGATATTCTCCTCCTCTTTCGGTTTTGCCTCCAAATGCAGTTTGCAAATTACATAAATCTTTATATGGTCTTCGTCAAGCTTCAAGGCAATGGTTTGCAAAGTTCTCTGCTACTCTTTTGAATCTGGGTTTTTCTCAATCCCATTCTGATTACTCTTTATTTGTTCGTTCCACATCTAATGCTTTCATTGCAATTTTAGTTTATGTGGATGACATCATCATTGCCTATAATAATTCTTTGGAGGTGCAGCACCTTACTGCTCTTTTGCACAACAAGTTTAAACTGAAGAATCTTGGTGATTTAAAGTATTTTTTGGGCCTTGAAGTTGCACGCAACAAAAGAGGTATTTCTGTATGCCAAAGACAGTATGCTTTACAGATCCTTAATGATTCTGGTCATATGGGTTGTAAACCGCGTTCAACTCCTCTTGACGTTGGCCTCAAAATTTCTTCTGATTCTGGTGATTTGATACCTGATCCAGCAGTATACAGACGTCTTATTGGTCGCCTTATTTATCTCACTATTACTCGGCCAGATCTCTCTTACGCTGTTAATCTCCTTAGTCAGTTTATGACTGCTCCTCGTGCACCTCATCTTCAGGCTGTATACCGTTTACTGGGCTATGTCAAAAGCACGGTGGGACAAGGTTTGTTTTATTCCAGTACTGCTTCTCTTCAATTAAATGCATTCTGTGATGCTGACTGGGCCGCATGTCCGGATAGTCGCCGGTCTATTTCTGGTTTCTGTGTATTCCTGGGTGATTCCCTCATATCATGGAAATCCAAGAAGCAACAAACTGTCTCACGATCATCCACTGAAGTCGAGTACCGTTCAATGGCTCATGTTACATGTGAATTGTTATGGCTCTTTTCTCTGTTTAAAGATCTCCATTTTTTTCATCATGGCCCTGCACATCTTTTTTGTGATAATCAATCAGTGTCACACTTGGCAGCCAATCCTGTATTCCATGAACGCACCAAGCATATTGAGATTGACTGTCACCTTGTGCGTGAACATATTCAAAAAGGGCATCTCAAGACTTTCCCAGTACCTTCTTCTAAGCAACTCGCTGACATTTTTACAAAGGCATTACTGCCTTCTCGCTTCTCTGTATTATTGTCCAAGATGGGAATCTTAAACATCTACTCTCCATCTTGAGGGGGCCTATTAGCATATTACTTTTCTCATTATTTTTACTGTTGTGATTGTAACCAACTAGCTGCTGAGGTGTACTTTTGCATTGCTCAACTGATTCTGTTTTGCACCTTCTGATTCTGTTTTGCATCTTTTGTGAGCACATGGTCTCACCCTTTATGTTACCTTGTGTGAGCACATGGCCACACCTTTTTCGGTTATGATTTCTTTTGTTTTGAGGTTCATATATAGGTGGCCTCTTGTATTCTCTTTTCTGACTTGGATTAGTAAAATGAGTATTCAGTTTCCAATTAGAATTTTCTCTAATAGATATAATAAAACCATTTATGTGACTTCCTCCAATCATAAGTTTTTAGAACAGTTGGTTCATTAATATGATATGAGTCTATGGCCAAGTGATCTAAAATTCAATCACTCCATTCTTCATATAAATAAATAAATAAATAAAAGTTAAATTTCACATACCCACTATCAACGCTTCAAAGGTTAAAAAAGCCTAAAGGACCGGATTCTCTCGTGAAGAAGAGATGGTTGGGTGACATATAATATGACAAGAACTTGAGATACAATAGATTTAAAAAATCATAGAGCAGGCACAGTTATAAAATTGATATAAAATAAAAGGGTTTATCGTCTATCATTTAACATGATCACAAAAACTTTCATACACTTACAACATTTTGTGGGGCCTGCAGCAAAAAAAAAACTTTGGCACGTAAAACGAATCTCTATAACATAACACAATCACTTTTCCTAGAATATAACTCTTATAAAACCCAAAATAAAATCATAGAAACAAAAATTTCCAAATTAAAACATCAATCAATTTCCCAAAAGTTAATATTAACCGCTGTAAATATAATAAAATGATTTTATTTATCTAATTATTTTTGCCTGATCTTTATTGGAATATAAATTCAAAGAAAAAAAATTATAAGATGCGCAAATTGTTCCTATTCTTGGAACTTGATTTTATTGTGTTTTATTAGTCCTATTCTTTTTTTCGTTACCTATATGTTAGCATATTTTTACTTTTCTTAAAAGAAGAATCTGGTCTTCAAAGCTACATCTCAACCCTGTTTGATCCTAGTGGGTTAAGGTTTATGTTGGATTGATCTGTGGTCTAGTTGTGTCTATGGCCGCAAATGATGACAAATCATTATGCACAAACAAGATGCTAAAAGCCAAAGAGGATGTGTGGGCATAGACGAGAGACTAGAAGCCAAAGAAGGTCTGTGAACAACAATTAAGGGTCAGGATTTCAAGGGTAAGGATTTCAAGAGAACATACACGTGATGTTAAACCCTTTATTTATAGAGAGCTTTATGCTGAATAAGATCCATTGTCCTGATTGGCTGTTACTTGGATCCAGAATAAACCCCAAACTTGTTAAGACTTTAATTTTACATATCTCTGTTTATATTACTTTTTATGTTCCTTACTTAACCTATTTCTAAATACGAAAATTAATTACTTATTACTCATCGTTAAATTTCTAACAATTATCGCATGTTCTTTATAAAAGACAGCAACAGAATAGGGCTAAAAGAAGGAGGAATTACCTTATGGTCAAGTTGTGAAGGATTAATCTCCAGTAATGTTCAGGCCTATGAAACACCGACATTTCAAAACCCCTGACGTGTCGTGTCCGACACTTCCCGACACTCTCGGACACTCCGACACTTCCCGACACTCTAACACGCATTATAGAAATTCAAAAAAAGGTTTAAAGGTTGCGTCGTGTTGAATTTTTAGTTCCAACTATTAGATTCGTTGGATTAAGATTTCTATTTTATTGAGTTTAATATAAATATTTGTGATATCTTATGTTTCTTTGCAAAATTTATGAATATTATAAGTTTAGATTAGTTTTTTTGTTGAATTCTTGAATATTAAATATAATATACATTACATAAATTAAAAATATTATTTAATATCAAAACGTGTCCTAACGTGTCGAAATCTAACATTTTTTAGAATTTACGTGTCGGAGTGTCGTGTCGTATCATATCACGTATCCCGTATCAGTATCGGTGCTACGTAGGTTCAGGCAGCATATCCCAGCTCCACTCTCAATTCATCGAACTTATAATCAACTTCTTTCGATTGGTCTCATTCCGCAGGGACGACACTCGCAGACTTGCTGCTTTTTATATTCAAACAAGCTAGACCAAGTCCTTCACGTGGGATAACTCATTCAATACTAAAGTCAACACAGTATAATATCGTAGGGATAACACTGTTTAGTCCTACGATCGGATCCGGTTCTATATTATGTAGGATCCAATTCCATATATATATATATATATATATATTTTTAAGTGTGAGACCCTGGTTTGTGTGGGCAGATAAAATACAGTGCATTTCCTTTTCAGTTTATTATCTCATCATTTTGATTGGTATTGAATAAAGAAAATTAAGAGGGTAAAAAAAAATTAAAATATTATTATTTTTTTTATGTAATTACGAATACATAGTTATTTTGAAATTATCTACGGATCTATTGTAGTCATTCACGCTTAAATTAGGCATGACTATTCACGCCCAAATTAAGCGTAACTCCCAAGACATTCACGCCTAAATTAGGTGTGAATCATCTGGTGTTGACACGTGGCAAAAAAAGTCAACTTACGAATCGTAAAACTTTGGAAAGCCATAACTTTTGACGTGGGTATCCAATTGAGGTAATTCTTTTTTTGATTCCACATAATTTTTTGAGATTTACGCAATGACATCTCATCTGATATATTTTATCTCTCACAAACACAATTCAAATTTGCAATAATTGTATTATATAGTGTATTACAAAAAAAAAATTAAAATTATTATTAATAAGAAAAACAAAATAAAGATTTAATTTGTGATTTAAACTCAAAAATCAATTTGAAAAATCTGTATTAATAAAGAAAATAATTAAATAAATATTCTAAACACTTTGTGAGAATATTATATAAATTTGTATATATTTTAATAATTAAATAAATAACCTTGTACACTATTTTTTTTCAAACCCTTGGTAGAAGTATATATTTTAATATCACATTAAGTATCCTTATTTATAGATGAGTTAATCCACTTTGGTGCCATCTTTTTTTTTTTGGAAATACACTTTGGTGCCATCTTTGTAGTATCATTGTTGCAAATTTGAATTGTGTTTGTGAGAGATAAAATATATCAAATGAGATGTCATTGCGTAGATCTTGAAAAGTTTATGTGGAATCAAAAAAAGAATTACCTCATTCAGATACCCGAGTCAAAAGTTATGGCCTTATAAAGTTTTACGGTTAAACTATTAATTCTTTGTACCACGTGTCAACACGAGACGAGTCACGCCTAATTTAGCCGTGAATGCCTTGGGAGTCACGCCTAATTTGGGCGTGAATAGTCACGCCTAATTTGGGCGTGAATGACTGCAATAGATCCGTAGATAGTTTCGAAACAGCTATATTTTCGTAATTATTTATTAAAATAATAATATTTTAATTTTTTTTTGCCAAACTAAGAGATATAAAACAAAGAAAAGGAAAAGAAGAAAAATTTAAAAGGGTTATCTATTTCTTTGTTTGGTAAGAGAAAAAAACCAAATGTATCTAAATAAATGTTATATTACCCTAAATAAATGTGGTTTAAATTCTGGAGTTGTTAAGGGATCTTGCCTAATTATAAGAGAGAGTGAGGATGAGTTGTGCATGAGAGTGAGGGATAAGTTGTTTTGTGATAATTTCATTACTTATTTTAATCTTAAAAATGTTATTTCACGTGACATCATGAAATGCACAATTAAAAATAGAATTTTGTGTTATTAAAAAAAAAAAAATAGAATTTTGCACAAGTGCTATTACTGTGTGTAAACATTATTTTTTTTTCATAATTAATCTTTAATATTTTTTAAATAATTTTCTATTTAAGAAAAAACTATTTATTTCATAAATGTACTGCAGTACAAATTGTATATCATACAAGGGAAAATATACTCTTATGTTGTATGAGAGTATTTTTCTCTCCTACACATACATCGATTTTCGTGTTATTTTTTATCTTTTTTTATAAGTGGTGGTGGGTCCCACACATGACTGTCTCATAGCATTGGAGAGCTTCTCTCCTATGGCATGAGATTAATAAAACCCTTATAATATAGTTCATTTCATAGTTGGTAGTTTCCTTTGAAATTTGAAAAAGAAGAAGAGTTTAAAACCCCCTTATTTCAGAGAATAAGCAAACTGGTAAAAGAGGTGCCAGCAAATCCACAAACTCTAAACTCAGTGTTGTGGGGTTTAGGGGGCGGAATTCATCATCAGACAAGAAGCAATCGTCTTTGTGAAGTGGAATGGGATCATATTGTCCCTATTATTAAGTAATTGGCTTTTGGTTTTGTATTAGATAAGAATTTTTCTGTAGTTTAATGGTATAATAGTTTACATGGTTTTTTGCCATAAATTATAGTGAATAATCCAACATAATTTTTTTACGAAAAAGGTGCTTTCAAACTAAAGATCCATGCTTATCTTTCCAAAATTAAAGGACATTACTTATATTAAAGATTACAAGAGTTTCATATGGATACAAAAGAGACATACTTGACTAGATTGAAAGGCAAAGTCTTGATTGAAGTTTGAATGTATGTGTTAAGAGTGTTAGTCCCACATTGTGTGTGTCTCATTGTGTTAAGAGTGTTAGTCCCACATTGTGTGTGTCTCATTGTATTCTTCAATTGGTTTGCTATATAATAGAACCAATGTTGTGTAGTTTAATACAACAAGGATTACTATCAATTCCTCTTGTATCTTGATATTTAACATGGTATCTAGAGCTTAACAAGAGGGATCTTAATCCGCTTAACTTAGTTCACTTTTCCATAATTTCAATATGGTTATAGAGAGATATCACCCTCCTTGAGGGATTCTCGTTGTTATTTCTTTTTCGGGTTTTTCTTAGTATGCTCTGTGACTGCAGCTTAGACTGATCTGTCACATCAGAAAAGAATGATCCTTGGGAAGCTGTTGGGTTGACCGCCATTGATCGACCACCGTTGACTGCCGTCTCCGTTGACTTTTTTGATGACTTTCTGGCGACTTTTCCGACGACCCACTAGCGTCTCCGACGACCCACCGCCGTCTCCGGCGACTTTTCCGATTATGTGAAGTTTTTTTTTTTTTCTTCTTTCTTCCCAAGATAGACTATTTATTCTATTCATCGTCCTCTTGAGGGAGAGCACCTTCCATGTTGCTGATGGTCATTCCAGCACAGTTGTCTTTGCCGATGATAATTCCGGCTCCGAAGTTCCTCTTGAGGGGGAGCACTTTCCATGTTGCTGATGGTCATTCCAGCACAGTTGTCTTTGCCGATGATAATTCCGGCTCCGAAGTTCCTCTTGAGGGGGAGCACTTTCCATGTTGCTGATGGTCATTCCAGCACAATTGTCTTTGCCGATGATAATTCCGGCTCCGAAGTTCCTCTTGAGGGGGAGCACTTTCCATGTTGCTGATGGTCATTCCAGCACAGTTGTCTTTGCCGATGATAATTCCGGCTCCGAAGTTCCTCTTGAGGGGGAGCACTTTCCATGTTGCTGATGGTCATTCCAGCACAGTTGTCTTTGCCGATGATAATTCCGGCTCCGAAGTTCCTCTTGAGGGGGAGCACTTTCCATGTTGCTGATGGTCATTCCAGCACAGTTGTCTTTGCCGATGATAATTCCGGCTCCGAAGTTCCTCTTGAGGGGGAGCACTTTCCATGTTGCTGATGGTCATTCCAGCACAATTGTCTTTGCCAATGATAATTCCGGCATCTTCCATACCGTCGTCCATTTTGCTGATGGTCATTCCAGCACAGATGTCTTTGCCGATGATCATTCCGGCATCTTCCATGTTGATGTTCATTCCGACGCCATTTTTAGCACATTGTTGATTTTTGGTTTCTCATATAGGAGATTTATTTTGATGTTATGTTACTTGGTCATTTCATTTTGTTGATGTAGCACTGTTGCTTTTGGTTCCTAATAGGAGTATTATTTATGTATCAAGCTTGTAGCATATGATCTATATGCTACAGCTTGAGGGGGAGTGTTAAGAGTGTTAGTCCCACATTGTGTGTGTCTCATTGTGTTAAGAGTGTTAGTCCCACATTGTGTGTGTCTCATTGTATTCTTCAATTGGTTTGCTATATAATAGAACCAATGTTGTGTAGTTTAATACAACAAGGATTACTATCAATTCCTCTTGTATCTTGATATTTAACAGTATGCAGCTATCTATTCTCACTAATGAACACAGGTGAACAAATCTTCTCATGTCTTATCTTAATATGATCATGTCATGTGATAAAATTCAGCCATTCGTTAATAAATCAACCGTCGTGATTTTAATGACTATGTTTGTAAAACAAAAAGAAGAAATGATCATTTAATTGTTAACAATTGATAAATTAATGACTAATTCTTCACATGACATAGATAGAACTCTAGCTTAATTCTGCTTCTGCAAATGAAGAAGCTTGTGGGGTTCCTCAGATCCTTATTTCCAAGTTACTAATGGACGAGAAGTTTTGGCAGGGTTTACTAAATTGCCATTGGAGTCATAAATTATGACGCCAGAAAAATCAGGGAGCTCGCACTTCCCACCCATAAGTATGTTCTTGTGCCAAAGTGAAGGTTCTTCTTCTTGCTGCTCAATACCGCTGGTCATAACTTCATTGTTGAGCTCTATTACAGGCTCTTCTACAAAGGCATTATAGCAAGAGCTCCATTGGCGCCATTTGCGGGAATGAGAAGCACACATTAGCAATGCAATGGCACACAACATAAGGGTCATAACTGCAAGGCCAATATGTGAAGTGCTTGTTAGAGGGTGCAACATGAGGAGTGGACGAGCCATTGATGGAGAGAGAGAGAGAGAGATATATATGATAATGGGATATGTTTGAAACTTGAAGTGAGTATATGACTACATATATAATTTATTGTGTGTTGCCATTCTCTACTAGAAAGTGCAGTTGGTGGTTAAGGATTTGTTACAATTTGTGTGGTTTTGGTGTTGAAGAGGGAGACTGTAGTGGTATAGTTGAGATATTCTTCTGTCAAAAGAGTGGGTGCTAACCTTATTCACTGAACCCTCGAGATGAAATTTTGGAAGAAAAATAAAATATATAATACTAAAATTCAGTTTGGGATTAGTTACAAAATATAAAAATAAATGTAGCACCATGTTCATTAAGTCTAACTTTCGAATGAAATAAGTCCGAAGGACTATTTTTTTTTATATAATAAAGCAGTCTGGCCAAAATAGTTGGGAAAGTGACCATTTTGTCACGTTTGGATAAAAAATTTACCAGACTGCCACGTCAACAGTAAATTTTGCCAAAATGTCACGCGGCATAATTCGCTACACAGTGTAGCGAATTATGCACGCAAGTAATTCGCTACACAGTGTAGCGAGATATGCCACGTCAGAACTAAAAATGCCACGTGTCAATTTTTTAAAAATTCGCTACCTAAGGTAGCGAATTATGTCAAATTGTCAAAATTTGACATTTGGCATTTTTGATTCTGACGTGGCATATTTCGCCACACTGTGTAGCGAATTACTTGCATGCATAATTCGCTACACTGAGTAGCGAATTATGCCGCGTGGCATTTTGGCAAAATTTACTGTTGACGTGGCAGTCTGGTAATTTTTTTGTCAAAACGTGCCACTTTGGTCACTCTCCCAAAATAGTTTTCGGGCTAGCCAAGCATTAATGTTGTTCTTTTTTTTTCTTAGCACAATTAATATTTGTAATTTAAAATAATACAGACATATTAGAAGTATGGGGCGGTTTATATTTACAAACTTTTTTTGTTTACAAACTCTTACAAACTACACTATGTAGGACCGGTCCTACATTAATCACACGGTGTACGACCGGTCCTACATTAGTGTAATTGCAAAAAAAGTTTGTAAACGGATCCTATCCCTATAAGTATAACCCAAAAAAAGAACCTTTTTCTCATCAAAGATAAAAGATTGACAAGATGTTGGAAATTTTCTTCAAAAAATAATAATTCCGTAGACATTAATACCTACACCTATCAAGAGCAGATAAGAAACTTTTTAATTGGCAATCAAAAAGTCTTACAAGTGACATTGCAACATAACAGTTAGGAGTTTAATATATTACATAATCATTTATCTTTAAAATAATGAGATGACTGAACATATAGTCTGAATCAGGGTGAGCAGAAGTAGCACAATTGCAGCAATGGTAGATGCTATTTTCCAAGGAGTGCTGAAGTACTCATGTACAAAGATTGCCTTGTATTTGTTGCGAGGGTTTTCATAAAATTCATTCAAGCTGCGGCAGAGAGAGATACTTTTGATTGAACCTTGGCGTGAAACCATGTTTGCCTAGATTGTTAACCATTGCAGCCACTGCATTAGCATCACCCATCCATTTGTCGATAATCTTCTTCTCAACTAATATGTTCACATCTTTCTCTGTATTGATAAGAAAATCTAGGATCTTGAAGTACTGAGAAATGTAGCTTGAATCCGAAGAAAGGTGACAATCCTCAAAGGCCATTATATTCCTGATGTATCGTCATGTACAATAAAGGGTAGCTTTTCCAACACACCCTGATGGTAGTGGCGACGGCGACAACAGTGTGACGGTGATGGTAATGGTGATGATGGTAATAGTGGTGATGGTTGTGGTGGTGGTAGCGGTGGTAGTGGCGACGGTGGCAGTTACTGCGGTATGGTGATGTGGTGAAGGTGATAGTGATAGTAATGATGGAGAGTGATTGAAAGAGATACGGTGAGAGAGATAGAGTTCTCATTTTATGCAGGAAATTTTATTTGTTTTGATTTTTTTTGTTGTTCCTCGCATAAAAGTTAAACTAATTTATTGCAAAAGAAAAAAAAAATTAACTTTATTGAAAGGATTTTCTATCCATTTATAGAGGAAAGATATTCTTACTACCAAAATTTTCTACTATTAACTTACTACCTATCTAATCACCATTGAATCAAAGAGAGAGAATGTTAAAAAGTTTTTGAAAAAAGAGAAAATGTTGATCCAATGGTGATTAGATAGGTAGTGAGTTGGTAATAAAAGACTTTGCTAGTAAAATATCCTTCCTCCCATTTCTATATCCTTGCTTTTATGAATGCTTTTTAAAAATTTAGATGCAATCATATGCAGTGGCAGCCACATGCAATTTTTATTTATTTTTTATTATCATATAATTAATTATAATTAACTAAGGTAAAAATTATAATTTAGCACCACCTAAATAAAAAATCAAATACTCAATACAAAGTAATAAGAAACCATCTAAATGCAAACAAATAATAAGGAACATGTATATTATGGTTATTTTTGTGTTTTACATTTTTTTAATTTTTTATTTTTTGGTATAAACATTTATTTTTTATTTTTTACCCTGTATATTTTTTTTTTCTATTTTATTCTAATCAGTTATGTTATTTATTCTTACTCCTACCATTTTAAAAAAGAAAGACTTCTAAACTTAATCATAAAAATGATTAGTTAACCTATTGGGTGTTTCTAATATGAGTGAAATTCACGCCCCCTTTATTTTATTAACAACTTTTTTGTTGTGGTTGTAGTTATTGATTTTATTTCTTTTGAAAAAATGGAGAGTTGTTTTACGTTTAGCTTTTTTTAAAAAATTATTTTAATGTAGAGCTACAGTTGCTATTGGTAATGAAATTGAATTGTTTATTGGTGTTATTTGTATTTTATTTCACAACAATAATGTGAATTTTTGTTATTAATTAGTGGAAACTGTTAAAGAGAAAAATCCATTAACAACTTTTTTTTTGTATTTTTAAATTTTTTAAAATATCTAAACACTAGTTAAATGATTTATGTGGATCCAATGTCATTTAAATGATTTCAGACATTTGTCGCTGATTATTCCATGTTTCTTTTTAATTGCGAAGTTTGTTGTCCCTCTATGTTAATGTTCTTCACAGGTCATGGCTAGGGGTATAAATGGGCCAAGTTAAGCCAAACTTTAGCTATGATAGCTTAAGCCTATGTAAAATATTTGAAACCTATACTGACCTATTAACCTATTAAATATTTGATTTATGGTATGCCATATTATAAAAAACCAAAAAAACTGAATACAACATGTAAGGCCTACCAAGTTGCAAATTAAAGTTTATAGGCCGAAATCAAATTAAAATAAAAAAAATAAAAAAATATATTCACAAAGACCACATGAAATCAATTATCATTAACATCACATGAAATAAGCTTTCATTAACATCACATGAAATAATGTTATCAAAGATCACATGAAAATTTTATATATATATATATATATATATATATATATATATATATATATATAATTTACACTTTCTTTACAAATTTTATTTTATATTATATATTATATTTTAAATTTTAAATAAATAACTATTATTAGTTAAAATAACATTGATCCTATTACTTTGAAAATTTAATTAAAATTTTTCCTAATAGATTTGTGTAATTATGAATTTTTTTTGATAATTTGATAAGTTAGATTTTTTGGCCCCTGCTAAAATTAAATCCTGGCTCCGCCACTGTTTTCAATGTTGTTCCAAGAGTAAATGATTGTGGTATCATATAAGTTCTTAGAAGATCAGTGAAGTGTTTTGGACACATTTTTTCAGGATTCATGTTCTTGTGGTGGAATGCACTCAAAAAGGTGCAACTAATCTCAAGAAAGGAGGGGCTAGTCATACCAACAAGTTCGTATATGTTTTTAAGAACAAAGAAATGAAGCTGTTTTTTTGAAACAGAGGGAAAATAGAAACTACAAAATACAGATGCGTGGGCTAGAAATGCCCATGGAGTCTCTAGCTAACAAAACATGACAAGCTAGTGGTGGTTCAAAATACAAATGGTCATCCCAATCTTGGAAGTGGAAGCTGTAAGACGCCATCCAGTCTGCCACTGCATTCCCTTCTCGGAATGAATGGGTGATGATCGTATTCCAATCTTCCTGAAGAAGGTGACGGATCCTGTTAACAATAGAAAAGAGTGGGTGGTTATGTTGGCAACCTTTGTTGATAAGAGTGACAGCTACCAAGGAGTCACGCTCTATGCAAACATTATTGAACCCCAGTCTTTTAGCATGCTGGATTCCTTCAAGAAAGGCTCTAAGTTCAGCCGTTAAAGAGCTACCATGACCCAGTCTCCCACAGAAGCCGAGAATCCACTTACCCGTGTCGTCCCTGATGACTCCACCATAGCTGGAACTCTTCCCTTCCTGGACAGAGGAGCCATCCACATTTACTTTAGTCCAACCACTGCACGGGTGCTGCCAGCAAATCTGGTGCTCCATCCTATTCGGCTTGGCTAACCCATTTGAGCTAAGGAGTCTTTTAGCTGTTAGAAAATGATAGACATGATTATGGATCTCAAAAGAAAGTTGCCTCCAATGCAAAGTTTTTTTATCGAAGACGAGTGTATTCCTTGCTTTCCATATGTGCCAGCAAGTGACTCCAAATACGAAATGAAGTTGTTTTTCAAGTAGTATCAAGTCTGCTCAATATCACTTCGAAGCCGTGGTCTTGACAATAAAGGGTCCATTTTCTTCCAATCATTGAATCTGAAATATCTAAGAAAATGCTCAATTATGAAGCAAGCATCAATTAGAATCATCTTTAGGAAATCATTGCTTTCATAGTTAATAGTCTCTGCATAACAATTTCGAATGGGTTTTATATTTCTCATGTTAAATGAGAATTGAAATCTCATGTTGTAGAGATAAAAAGCATGTGGGACCAATGTGTTAGAAAAATTAGATGTAGGACCCATATCAGCACGGAAATCAAAGGGTGTGTAGGAAAGTTTGAATTATCATGTTAAATGAGAAATATAAAACCCAAAAATAAATTACTAATTTGGCTCAAATGATCGAAGACACAAAAAGAATGGGTTATGGGCTTATGGCCATCCTTATTTTCATGTGCATATGGGTCGTTTTGTATAAATATATATAGAAGGATGTTGTTTAATACTGATAACTTATTCCTTTTGGTTTGTACAAATGGTTGCTGAATTTCAAATGCAATAGAGAGCATATACTCAGGTTGTTGCTCTCTCAATTTCTAATGAAAATCACCTTTTATTATTAAATGCGAACTCAAGGTTATTGAAAAATATTATATCAATTTCTATTTCCATTAAGCAAAAATATTACATCAACTTTTTTTGTTCACGAGGATTTGGAAATATTACATCAACTTTTAGTATTAAATGTATAAAGCTCAAATACAACTGAAGTATTTGGAAATGAGACAAGGATTTGTTTATTGTTCACACGAACAGTGCAATTCGACTTAAAAATAAATAACATAAGAGATAAGTGATAAAAACAAAAGTTAGAGAATATGTAATTTTAGAAAAAAAATCACATAAAATATTTACTTTACCCTTATTTCTATAAACATAAAAAAAATACACTTCCATTTAAAGATCTTGATACAATGAACTCCTCAAACCTAGAAGTACATACACATGATGCAGCCAATTAACCAACTAGTACTAAATCCTCTTGGTAGGATACCTAAAAGACAAATCATAAAACTGTTTCCTATACAAACGTTGACGTAAAAAAAAAAATTAAAAATGGAATGAATGAATGAATGAATCTAATATCTAGTGTGGCAATCTTCTTTGTAAAGATTAGAAGTTGCAGTAGCTGTTACTGATGCTCCTTGAAGTTCTGCAAATACTTACATCCTTTAGAACTCATGATGTATCAGAAGCATGATATAAGAAATGTTCAATATATTCAAGTTGATAATCGTGAGATCTAGACTATAGTTGATGCAATCCGAGGGTAACCAGTGAATATAATAAGGAAGGACTTGATAACTTTTGTCGACTCTACTGAAAATTTGGAGCAACTCTTGGAGCCATTACGGCATTGTTTAGGCTTGTTCATTATCTATTAATTAACATTAACAATAGGCCTGTACCAAGTCATAATTGCAGGGATCCATCTAGTAACCAGACAATTACACAACTCAATTGCAGAAATATATTATAAGAGGAAAGTAAAATTTATCCTTTTGAGTGATTTAAAACAAAATAGATTCTAGCAACCTTACAGACAATCTTGCACCAGGTTTGATTTGAATAAATTGAGAATTGAACTCCAACCAGTAAATTGATTATAGTGCTTCAGCATAATGCTTTAATAACATAACCAATTTATTAGTGAGCTTGGAACAAAGCTGCTATTTTGTGAGCGAAAGATCACGGTTTAAATCCAGAAAACAATTTCTTTGCAAAAAAATAAGGGTAAGGCTATGTATGAGGATTTTCCTCACCCCCATTTTTCATAACTTCGGATTTCATGGGGAATGGTTTTACAATGAACAAAAGCATAAAGAGAATAAAAATACGATACTAAAGGTAAAGTCAAAACTTGGAAAAACTGGCAGGTGCAAGAAATTGGAAGCCTATTAGTTGAAGTGTTGAATTCTGAACTTAATGTGGCATGCATGGTCTAACCCCTTAACAGAAGTAACAAACCAGAAATAGTAGTAACCAAACTCTTTTAACTAAGTAATGAAGAATATAGCCGGTGACCAAGGCAAAACAGAGATGGCAACAGGATCCAATGTTTTACCAAATATCAGAACAGGAATTGACTAGTAGTATTATTATAAGAAATTGACTAGTAGTCTCACATGACTTGGTCATGTTAAATAAGAAATTAGAGGATCAAAATCCATTGACTAGTAGTATTATTATGGCCAAGACATTCCCTCAAGTTGCTTTTTGCAAAGGTTATGATTCTCAAGAAGAGTGAGGGGTTGAATTGGGTAAGAATAGTTCATTCAAATCTCATGCATGCAAGACAAGCTTATATATTATAATATTAAGTAATTCACCTGTTCCAATTAAGCAGCTAAAATCCAACTACCTAAGTTTTTTTATGACCTCTTCATTTTCAATCTCTGCATCAGTGAAAGTTAGGGCTCGCTGTAACTTCCTGGGAGAGAACATCTCAACATCAGCCATATATGTGGCAGTCACGGGTCTGTGATCTGACAGTTTGAGCTCAGCCCTTCTATAACTCAGTAATCTCATTCCCTTGCCATACGAAAGAATCCGATCACACCTGAGAGGTGATTATAAACATAAAGAAAATTCATTAATAAAAAAAGGTATGTAACAGATACCACTAGTATACATTGAAGACAGGTTTAAGGACATAACTAAGGTAAAAACATTTTCAAAAACTCAGGGTCATAATTAACATATTCACTTTGATAGCATTCAGAATTTTCCAAAAGTCTCAAGTAAGACCTTTTGGATAAGTCTCCAAGTGTCTGCAGATCTCTGTTAAGAACATATGCTTGGCAGTGGCACAGTTATAGAATTACTATATATTTTCTTGAGCATGTAGAAGTATTAGTATCAAATCCTATCTAGCTCAACTATTGCATTACATAGAGGAAAACCTTGCTTTATTCCAAGCATTATTATCAGACTTAGCCCGAATCAGCCAATTAGATCAGGAATTGCCCGAACCTTGCTTTTATGAATGCTTTTTAAAAATTTAGATGCAATCATATGCAGTGGCGTAGCCACATGCAATTTTATTTTATTTTTTATTATCATATAATTAATTATAATTAACTAAGGTAAAAATTATAATTTAGCACAACCTAAATAAAAAATCAAATACTCAATTCAAAGTAGCAAGAAACCATCTAAATGCAAACAAATAATAAGGAACATGTATAATATGGTTATTTTTGTGTTTTACATTTTTTTTTTTTTTGGTATAAATATTTTTTTATTTTTTATCCTGTATATTTTTTTCTATTTTATTCTAATCAGTTATGATATTTATTCTTACTCCTACTATTTTAAAAAAGAAAGACTTTTAACTTAATCACAAAAATGATTAGTTAACCTATTGGGTGTTTCTAATATGAGTGAAATTCACGCCCCCCTTTATTTTATTAACAACTTTTTTGTTGTGGTTGTAGTTATTAATTTTATTTCTTTTGAAAAAATGGAGAGTTGTTTTACGTTTAGCTTTAAAAAAAAAAATTATTTTAATGTAGAGCTACAGTTGCTATTGGTAATGGAATTGAATTGTTTATTGGTGTTATTTGTATTTTATTTCACAACAATAATGTGAATTTTGGTTATTAATTAGTGGAAACTGTTAAATAGAAAAATCCATTAACAACTTCTTTTTTTGTATTTTTAAATTTTTTAAAATATCTAAACACTAGTTAAATGATTTATGTGGATCCAATGTCATTTAAATGATTTCAGACATTTGTCGCTGATTATTTCATGTTTCTTTTTAATTGTGAAGTTTGTTGTCCCTCTATATCAGTTCTGCTTCCGCTAATGAAGAAGCTTGTGGGGTTCCTCTGATCCCTTATTTCCAGGTTAGCAATGGACGAAAAGTTTTAGCAGGATTTACTAAATTGCCATTGGAGTCATAAATTATGACGCCAGAAAAATCAGGGAGCTCGCACTTCCCACCCATAAGTATGTTCTTGTGCCAAAGTGAAGGTTCTTCTTCTTGCTGCTCACTACCGCTGGTCATAACTTCATTGTTGAGCTCTATTACAGGCTCTTCTACAAAGGCATTATAGCAAGAGCTCCATTGGTGCCATTTGCAGGAATGAGAAGCACACATTGTGGTATCACTATAATGTAGAACTTAAAATAAAAACAACTATTTTCTTGTGGAGAAGACGACTTCAAAGAACAAAACTTGTATTTCTCTTTTTCTCTGTCATAATTTGCTTACAATATGGATTAGTTTATATAGGCAGTAGATTGCCTTTTCATGAACCAAACATTAAAATAGCCATAAACCACAAAATTAAACTTCCAACTCTTGGCCTGTCATTTTCTTCTAACTCTTGGCCTTTCACTTTCTCACAACTCTGGCCTTTCACTTACCTAAAAACAAGACTGCTTAATTAAGACTATTAAATATAAAACTATCAAACCATTTAAAGTTTGTTCAACAAAACTCCTTCATAAACTTAAATGCTTCTGCCATCTTTCATCCCAAGCATCTTCTTGCAATTGTTGAGCAGCAACGTCGGCAGTGGCTTTGTGAAGATGTCCCCGACTTGCTCTTGACTGGTCACGTGTGTTAGCTCCACATTTCCTTCCTTTACTTGATCCCGGATGAAGTGAAATCGGACGTCAATATGCTTGTTTCTTTCATGATTTACCGGGTTCTTGGCTAGCTCTATAGCCGACTTATTGTCAATTCGGATCACAGTTTGGCCGACTTGTTTTTCCTCCAACTTGCTTAGCAAATTCCTGAGCCACATTGCATGACAAACACACCAAGATGTAGCTACATATTCAGCTTCATATGTCGACAGTGTCACAATAGGTTGCTTCTTCGAAATCCAGGTGAATGCCGTGTTGCCCATGAAAAACACATAACCAACCGTGCTCTTTCGATCATCTACGTCTCCACACCAATCACTGTCAGAATATCCAATCAACTTGTATTTTTCCGAGCTCGAGTAGTGTAACTCGTGTGAAACTGTACCTTGAACATACCTCAGAATTCTCTTTACCGCCTTCCAATGTGTGTATCTCGGCTCCTCCATGAACCGACTTACTATGCCGACACTCAACGAGATATCCGACCTCGTGCATGTGAGATAACGTAGGCTTCCCACCAAACTTCTGTACTTGCTTGCATCAACACGGTCTCCTCCATCAAACTTAGAGAGTTTTGAACTAGGTTCCATTGGTGTTGAAACCGGGTTGCAATCTTCCATCTTGTACTTCTTCAAAATCTTTTTGGAATAAGCCTCCTGTGACTCGAAGATTCCCTTCTCATTTTGTTTTACTTCCAAACCAAGAAAGAACTTCATCAAACCGAGATCTGTCATTTCGAACTCTCCTGTCATTATGCTCTTGAACTCTTGTATCATCTTGGCATTGTTTCCCATAAAAATGAGGTCGTCAACATAAAGAGCCACAATTAACAAGTCTCCTCCATTTTTCTTGACATAAAAAACATGTTCATATGGATAATGTTCAAGTCCATTCTCCTTGAAATATTTGTCAATACGAGCATTTCATGCCCGTGGTGCTTGCTTCAACCCGTAAAGTGCTTTCTTCAATCTCAGCACCTTCTTCTCTTCTCCTGCCTTCATGTAGCCCAGCGGTTGTTCCACATAAACTTATTCTTCAAGAACACCATTCAGAAATGCCGACTTTACATCCATTTGATGCATTGGCCATCTGTATTGAACAGCCTGTGAGATGAGTAGTCGAATTGTCTCTATCCTTGTAACAGTGGCAAACACCTCGTCATGGTCAATTCCAGCCTTCTGCTTATAACCTTTTGCAACTAGCCAAGCTTTATATCGTTCTATCTCCCCTTGAGCATTCATCTTCTTCTTGAACACGCACTTCACTCCAATGGGCCGACTTCCTTCTGGTAGTTCGGCTAACTCCCATGTGTTATTTCGGTCAATGGCTTCTATCTCCTCATCCATGGCATCTTGCCATTTCTTATCTCGGATGGCTTCTTCAAAACTTGTGTTCTCAGAGTCTGCAAGAAGACAAACAAAATGTACCTCACTTGTTGACTCATATATGTCTTGTATGCTTCGCATCCTGGGTTGTCGTACCTCGTCTTCATCATCAGAAGCTTCAGGACTTGCCGGGTTGATAATTTGTGTTGAGATTTCGTCTTCAAAGTTTACCTCAGATGAATTGCTCCAGTCCCACTCATTTGCTTCATTGAGCTTTACATCTCTGCTCACTATGACTTTCTTGTTGACGAGGTCAAACAGCTTATACCCCTTTATTTTTTCATCATATCCAATAAAAACATATTTCTTGCTTTTATCCTCGAGCTTGATTCTGAGCTGGTCCGGTATGTGTGCATAGGCTACACTGCCAAAAACTCTGAGATAAGCCACTGAAGCTTTTGACTGCTCCATGCTTCCTGTGGAGTTTTATCATCCAAGCTCGAATGTGGACATCGGTTCTGCACATACACAGCACACTGCACAGCTTCCGCCCAAAACTCCTTCGGCATCCTTTTGTTCTTCAACATTGACCGAACCATGTCAAGAATAGTCCGGTTCTTCCTTTCAGCCACGCCATTCTGTTGTGGTGAGTATGGTGTTGTTAGAAACCTCCTTATCCCCTGTTCCTCACAGAACGACATAAACGTTGTTGAGGTATATTCCTCACCTCTGTCAGACCGCACTGATTTGATATAGCTTCCTGTTGCCTTCTCAATCATCACCTAGAACCTTTTGAACACATCAAACACCTCAGACTTCTCCTTCAGAAAGTAAACCCAAGTTTTCCGTGAGAAATCATCAATAAAGGAAATAAAATACTTCTTACCGCTGAAGGAACCCGGATTTATGGGTCCACACAAGTCGGTATGTATTAGTTCCAGAGGTTGCTTAGCCCGAAACGTGGTCCTGGCATGCTTGCCAAGTACACAACTCTCACAAAACTTTCCTTCAAAGTTGATGCCAATTAACCCGTCCACCATCTTCTTCTTTGCCAACTCGGTTAGACCACCATAATGTAGGTGACCAAACCGGAGATGCCAAAGTGACGCCTTATCTTCCACCTCGGCTTGTAAACATTCAACCTGTACATATCTTAAATTCAGTTTATACATACGATTCTTACCCATTTGAACTCGGACTATCAGCCGACCTCGCTCATCTTTCAAATACAATATCCGGTCTTTCATAATAACTGAGTAACCTTTCTCCATCAGTTGACCCATGCTTAAAATATTACTTTTTAGGTCGGGTACATAGTACACATCTCGAATTGAGCCAATTAACCCATCCTTTTGTAGGAAACAGATCGTACCTCGGCCTTTTACCTCAACCTTTGAGGCATCCCCGAACGAAACATGTCTGGTTTCCACCTTTCTCATCTCCTTGAAGAAGTGCTTATGCCCACACATGTGGTTGCTCGCACCCGTGTCAAGATACCACTCCATGTCATCGTCTGGACTTCCTTCACCGTGTGTCATTAACAAGACACCATCCTTCATCTCGCCTTCTGTGGCTAGGTTGGACGTCTCCTCCACCTTTTTCTTCTCTCTGCATTCTCTTGCGAAATGTCCGACTTTGCCACAGTTGTAACCTATGAAGCACCGACACTTCAAAAAATTTGACGTGTCGTCTCCGACACTTCGCGACACTCTCGGACACTCCGACTCTCCCCGACACTCCAACACGCATTATAGAAATTCAAAAAAAGGTTCAAATGTTGATTTGCGTTGAGTTTTTAGTTCCAACTATTAGATTCGTTGGATTATGATTATCATTTTATTGAGTTTAATATAAATATTTGAGATATGTTATGTTCCAACTATTAGACCTCGTCCTCGTCCTCTCCAGTTTTGTTGATTTGACTGTCCTACCTCATTACTATACACTTCTTGACTTCGGCCTCGACCTCTACCACCACGCTAGTACCTCGTCCACCGCGGCCACGTCCTCTACCTCGAAAATTTTGATAATAGAGCATCTTCTCATCTTTAATTGTTGCTTTGGTCTAAAGTGCCTGTTCAAGAGTTTCCTCCTTCTTCTTTTTTCTTTGTTCATGCGCTTCAAGGGAACCCGCCAACTCGTCAATGGTGAGTGTAGACAGGTCCTTGGACTCCTCTATCGCACAAACCACGTTTTCGAACTGGTCTGTCAAAGATCTCAAGATTTTCTGCACCACTCTGGTGTCAGGTATATCTTCTCCATTCCGTTTTAACTGGTTCACAATTCCTTGAACCCGAGAAATGAACCCGGATACTCCTTCTGTGTCCTTCATATTCATTCCCTCCAACTCGGCACGAAGGGTTTGAAGCCAGACTTGTTTAACCCGGTTAGCTTCTCTGTAGACATTTGCCAAGATGTCCCAGGCTGCCTTTGAGGTCTCACAATTTGCTATCTTCTCGAACTCGGATTCGTCTACAGCTCGGAAGAGCATGAATAACGCCAGCTTGTCTTTTGCACGCGTCTCTTTCAACACTTTAGTTTGAGCCGCCGAATGGCCTCCAGTGTCCTGTGGTTCTACAAAACCTGCTTGAAAATTCTCCCAAGCGTCCTGGGATCCGAGAAGAGCTTTCATCTGGATGCTCCAATTCTCGTAGTTCTCCTTCGTCAACTTAGGTAGTGCCATATCACTCCCCCTTTCCATAGCTTTGGTACCAATTTGTGGTTTCACTATAATGTAGAACTTAAAATAAAAACAACTATTTTCTTGTGGAGAAGACGACTTCAAAGAACAAAACTTGTATTTCTCTTTTTCTCTGTCATAATTTGCTTACAATATGGATTAGTTTATATAGGCAATAGATTGCCTTTTCATGAACCAAACATTAAAATAGCCATAAACCACAAAATTAAACTTCCAACTCTTGGCCTCTCATTTTTTTCTAACTCTTGGCCTTTCACTTTCTCACAACTCTTGGCCTTTCACTTACCTAAAAACAAGACTGCTTAATTAAGATTATTAAATATAAAACTAACAAACCATTTAAAGTTTATTCAACACACATTAGCAATGCAATGGCACACAACATAAGGGTCATAACTGCAAGGCCAATATGTGAAGTGCTTGTTAGAGGGTGCAACATGAGGAGTGGACGAGCGCTCCATTGATGTAGAGAGAGAGATATATGATAATGGGATATGTTTGAAACTTGAAGTGGGTATATGACTACATATATAATTTATTGTGTGTTGCCATTCTCTACTAGAAAGTGCAGTTGGTGGTTAATGATTTGTTACAATTTGTTGGGTTTTGGTGTTGAAGAGGGAGAATGTAGTGGTGTAGTTGAGATACTCTTCTGTCAAAAGAGTGGGTGATGATAACCTTCACTGAATCCTCAAGATGAAATTTTGGAAGAAAAAAACAATACACAATTTTGAAAACAAAGGTAACACGTGCAACAATAAAAAGGTCTAATTTCCTCATAGTATGCCAGTTGGTAAATTTTATTTAGCAATATGGTTAAAAATAATTAAAATTTAGCTATAAGATTAAAATGAATTTCTTAAATGAAGGTGTACTTAACATCTACAAACATATTAAGTTAAATTCATATAAACTGTTGGTTCGAGTGGCAAGAAGTGTAACTTCTTCTAAATAACTCAGGATCAAGTATTGTAAATGAAAAAATAAAAATAAAAATATAGACTTTGTAAGAACTTTACTTCCTTAAATAGTTAAATTGGTCCTCTTGGTGCAAGTCGGATTAATTGGGAACCAAAATAGTTTTCAGACCAAGAAAACATTAATGTTCATTTTTTTTCCTGGCAAAATTAATAATTTGTAATTTAAAATAATACAGACATATTAGAAGTATAACCCCCCAAAAAGAACCTTTCCTTATTTAAGATACCAAGGTTGATAAAATGTTGGAAAAATTATAAAACAAGTTAAATTTGTAGATGCCTTTAGAAATATCTACTGATCACCTATCAGAAGGCCAATAATCCCCTTAAAAGGAAGCAAAGCATTATCACGAACCAAGATCTTAGCTCTGCTATAAGTGTTGAATAATCAAAAGCTTTATCACTTTATCAAAAGACAAAAGTTATAGCCGTAAGTCAACTATAAACTCTCTCTAATTATCCTTACTAGTCAAAGCGCCTGTAGTGTTTGCTAAAACGTGAAAGAGTTAGAGAGAGAAAGACTAAGAGAATTAAGAAGAGAGAGAATTTGTGAAAGCTTTTCTGGTCTTCTTTTTATTCATTACTCAGACTATATAGTGTCTATTACAATAAGATTCTATAACCCTAATTAGCAATTAAGCAACCTAATAATCATTCAGTCTCTTGGGCTGATTTGTTGCCCTCTTGGGCCTTGTTGCCCTAAGCGGCCCATTCGCTACATTGCCTACCCCATCAAGATGGGCCTTGTCCGCAAGGTCCTTAGTGACCCAACTGTTAGAAGCCTTGCAACTCAATGGAACCGTACCAGCCAACGCAACAGGGGAGTCAGATGGTATGTGAGAGGACATTAAAGGCCCTATGCCCTGATTAGTGGAGTTGTCGGCAGCTTGTCCTGGATTGGTGTTTGAAGAGGTGGAGGGTTGCTGATGTTGAGGTGGTACCTCGTTGGTTGTCTCAAATCCATCAAGGCAAAGTTCCATTTCATCTTCCCAGGTTGCAGCTTCTGGAGGCAAGTGTGCCCACTGCACCAGAGCCTGAGGTATCTCCACCCCTTCCTCCAAATGGTCCGCTGTGCCACCACTGCTACAGGTGCGTGCCGTGGTGGAATCTCGGTATGGTTCACAGGGAGATCATGCAATGTAAACTGACGATCTGCCACAAACGGTTTCAGCATGGAAACATGAAACACTGGGTGAACCTTCGAACCTGCCGGTAGCCTGAGTTTGTACGCGACAACACCTATCCGCTCCAAGATCTCAAAGGGTCCATAGAACTTGAGACTCAGCTTGGCCGATGATCGGCGAAAGACGGAAACTTGGCGGTAAGGTTGAAGACGGAGTAGAACCAGATCGCCAACTTGAAAGGTGATGTCTTTTCGCCTTTTGTCAGTTGCATCTTTCATAAAGCTCTGTGCTTTCCTTAAGTTCTGTCTTAATGTTCATAGGATCTGTGAACGAAGGCGAAGATTGGAGTCTACCGCTTCCAGAGGGCTGGTCCGCAAGGAGTACTGAACCAGACAAGGAGGGGAACGACCAAAGGTTGCTGCAAAAGGAGACGAACCTAGGGAACGATTGAAGGCTGTATTGAAGTGATATTCAACAAAACTGAGGTAGCGAGACCAAGTGGCTGGTTGGTCATGAACAAAGGCCGTCAGGTACTGTTCCAAAACTCTGTTGGTACGCTCTGTTTGACCATCGGTTTGGGGGTGGTATGAGGAGCTGAAGCTAAGTTTGGTACCCTGCAGTTTGAATAAGGTGGTCCATAACTCGCTCAGAAAGAGAGGATCTCGGTCAGAGACAATAGATCTCGGCGGCCCATGGAGTTTGCCGACGGTCTCCCAAAAGACAGAAGCCACCTTAGCAGCTGTATATCGCGGTGGTAAAGGGGCAAAATGCGCACCTTTGGTCAAACGGTCACAGACAACAAAGATGGTGGTACCCCGATGATGGAGGCAAATGGGTGATAAAATCCATGCTGAGGTCAGACCAAATCACATCCGGAATGGAAAATGGTTGTAACAGCCCATAAGGTGCGTGATTCACTGCCTTAATCTTTTGACATATCTCACAGTTCCGGATATACGTCCTAACATCTTTTCTTACTGTTGTCCAAGTGAAATTGGCACAAAGACGCACCAAGGTCCTATGGTTACCAGCATGACCCCCCAAACTGGACGAGTGAAACTCGGCAAGGAGCAAAGGGATTAGCATGGAGCCAGCTGGAATGAAAAGACGTCCACGGTGGTACAAGAGAGAATTGTGAAGTTGCCAATGAGGCCAAGTGGAACTATCTGTTTGTATTTTAGTGATGATTTTAGTAGCATAGGGATCATTTGCTAACTCTGTTTGTAATAAGGAACCATACTTAAAAACAGGGCCCGTAAGGACTGCAAGGTGAGGGTTGGAGCCCCACATAACATGGTCTGGACGTCTGGATAAGGCATCAGCAGCCTTGTTTGTTTTTCCAGACTTGTAAACAATCGAGTAATCATATCCCAGTAGTTTGGATAAAAACTGCTGCTGTTCAGGGGTCTGAATCACCTGAGTCATTAAACAATGGAGACTCTGGTGGTCCGTTCGGATAATAAATGGGGCCCCCAATAAGTATTGACGCCATTTCGCTACTGCGGACGTCAAAGAAAACAATTCACGGATATAAGCGGATTTTCGTTGCATCAGTGGAGACAATTTCCTGCTGAAGAACGCAAGTGGGTGGTCCTGTTGAAGCAGGACTGCCCCAATTCCCACCCCTGAAGCATCAGCTTCAATAACAAAGGGTAAGGAAAAATTTGGCAGAACCAGTGTGGGTGCTGTAATCAGTAATTCCTTTAATCTGTCAAATGCCTGAGAAGCTTTAAGGGACCAAGCAAAGTCGTCACGCGTCAGTAGATCAGTTAATGGAGTGACAATGCTAGCATAATGCTCAATGAAGCGTCTGTAATACCCAGATAGACCCAAAAAAGCGCGAATCTGAGTCTGGGAATTAGGAGTGGGCCAATCCTTAACAGCTTGCACCTTAGCTGGGTCGGGTGTCACCCTTTCCTTGGATATAATATGGCCTAAGAAAGTCACAGAAGCAGCAGCAAAACTGCATTTAGACCTTTTAGCGAAAAATCGGTGGTTCCGCAATAACTGTAGCACCTGCTCTAGGTGGGTCAAGCGGTCCTGCAATGATGGGTTGTAAACTAAAATATTATCAAAGAAAACCACAACAAATTTACGTAAAAATTCAGCAAAGGTTTCATTCATAGTGGCCTGAAATGACGATGGGGCGTTAGTCAGCCCAAAGGGCATCACTAAGAATTCGTAATGCCCATGATGAGTGCGGAATGCTGTCTTAGGAACATCATCAGGGTGCATTTTAATCTGATGGTATCCTGAACGCAAGTCAAGTTTAGAAAAAATAGTAGCTCCATGTAATTCATCAAGGAGCTCATCCACTGTAGGAATGGGAAAACGGTCCTTGATAGTCACAGCATTAAGTGCCCGGTAATCCACACAAAACCGCCACGTTCCATCTCTCTTTTTAACTAACAGTACAGGTGAACTGAAATCAAAGTGGCTGGAGCGAATAAAACCATTGTTTAACATCTCTTGTACCAATCGCTCAATCTCAGATTTCTGAAAGTGAGGATAACGATAAGGCTTAACCTGAATTGGTTTAGTATGTGGCAGCAACTTTATGTGATGATTGTGGGTCCTATCAGGGGGTAATGTCTGTGGAATGGTGAAAACATCCAAAAAGCGGCCCAAAAGCTAGGCTATGACAGGGTCCACGTGGGTGACTTCAGGCAAGCCCATAGTATCCTCTAAACCAACTTCCTTAGGAGTAGTAGCCGTGAAGCACATAAGGCAAGAAGTAAGTCCATCGTGTGCTGCTAATTTGGACAATTGGGATGAGGATATAGCAGTTGGATTAATAGTCATGTCACCTTGCAAGGTAGTGGATGTATCGTGGATTGTAAAGGACATAGTCATTGTATTGTAATCCGTCAGAATGGTCCCAGAGTGGCTAACCATTGAATGCCCAATACCACATCCGCTCCCTTAAGGTTCAATACAAATAGATCTGCCACAAATTTATTAGATTGTATTACTAATGAAACACTGTAGTAAGCCGCTGGACAAACCATGGATTCACCATTTCCCACTTGTACATGAAATGGATTAATTGACTGGAGTGTAAGACCCAGATGGTTGGCCATACGAGATGATAAGAAGTTGTGCGTGCTACCAGAATCAATGAGAACCTGGACTGGCTGTCCATGAATGGAACCGAGCAATCTGAATGAACGAGAGGAGTAATGGCCAAACATGGCATTCAGGCTAATTTCTGGAATTGGTGTGGGTTTAATGACTGCCTCAGTAGTCAATAGGCTGCTGGGCTTAACATCACAGTCAGACTCAATCTCCATCCCATCCTCCATGCCAGCAAAATAAAGAAGTGTAGCCTTGCCTTTACACTTATGACCAAACGTATAACGCTCGTCACAATTATAACATAAATTGCGATCCCTCTTAGCCTGCATTTCCGCAGGTGACAATCGGCGGATGGGAATGGCAGGTACTGCCTCTTGGGTGAGTGGTTTCGATGGGCCCAACGTAGGAGTAGAAGGTAAGGCATGTGGTTGAGAAGTGCGAGGAACCCAGGGTTTAGGAATGGGCTTCTCATCTGCAAATTGGTCTTCAAACAGCAGTGCGAGTGGAAGGGAATCATGAAGGTCTGGTGGACGCATCGTCAACACAGCTCGACGGATCTGAGGTTTCAAACCACTAACAAACATACTCTTCAAGAGAGCTGGGGAAATATTGCGGACTTTGCTGGATAAACTTTCAAATTGGATCTGGTAATCAGTGACAGATCCAATTTGCGTCAATTTAGTAAGCAAGCCAGCGGCATCCTCAAAATCAGTAGGACCAAACCTGTGATGCAAGGCAGTAGTAAAATTAGCCCATGAGGTGCATAACCTATCCCGATTGAGACCTTGGAACCAACGAGCAGCCGGTGCATCAAGGTGAAATGAAGCCAAGAGTAAGCGTTCACCATCCGGAATCTGATGGTACTGACAGTAACGATCCACGGCGAACAGCCAATCGGTGGGATCGCCGGTAGCGAAACGCGAAAACACCAATCGAGGACGTTGAGCACGGGAGTTATTTGCAGTATCAGTGGAAGAAGAAGCATGACCCGAGGGACTGGATCCCAAAATGCCCAAAGTAGTAGCGCGAATCGATTCAACCATGGTATGTAACTCAGAATGCAGATCGGACCTAAGTAAGTGAACCTGGTCACGTATCAGATCTGGGATAAGCAACTGTTGTTACTGAAGTCCAGCAAGTTGGTTTTGCAAATCACGGTGACGAGTGGTAACATTATCCGCCATAGTTGAGTGAAGAAGGTTCAACGAAAGCACCAATGTAGTGTTTGCTAAGACGTGAAAGAGTTAGAGAGAGAAAGACTGAGAGAATTAAGAAGAGAGAGAATTTGTGAAAGCTTTTCTGGTCTTCTTTTTATTCATTACTCAGACTATATAGTGTCTATTACAATAAGATTCTATAACCCTAATTAGCAATTAAGCAACCCAATAATCATTCAGTCTCTTGGGCTGATTTGTTTCCCTCTTGGGCCTTGTTGCCCTAAGCGGCCCATTCGCTACAGCGCCACACTCCGACCCATATCGGACTTGCCAAGACAGGATGTGGCTTAACCAAAATAAGAAATTAACCTGAAAATTGATAATCAAAGTTTTACAAGTGACATTACAACATAGTAGTAAGGAGTTTAATATATTACATAATCTTTTATCTTCAAAATAATGAAATGACTGAATATATAGTTAGGGGTGTGCAAAATAACCAAAAAACTGAACCGAACCATGAACCAAACCCGAACCGCTTTTAAAATAACCGGTTTATAAAAACTGGTTCATGAACCGAACCGGTTTTTAAAAAACTAGTTCATGAACCGAAACAGTTTTAGAACCATTTTAAGAACCGAACCGAACCGTTTTCAAACCAAACCAAATTGATTTTTATAACTTTATATTTTAAAAATTTTAATTTTTTTCTTTTCAAAAGATGGTCGACCCAAACCGGTTCCGAACCGAACCAGTTTTGAACCGAACCGAACCACTTCCGAACCGAACCATTTAAATTAATTCGGTTCGATTTTTCAAAAAATCTGGTTCGATTCGACCCATGCACATCCCTACATATAGTCTGAATCAGGGTGAGCAAAAGTAGCATAATTTCAGCAATGATAAATGTTATTTTCCAAGGAGTGTTGCAGTACTCTTGTACCAAGGTGTACCTATGTTTGTTGAGAGGGTGGTTTCGATAAAATTCATTCAAGTTGTGGCAGAGAGAGAAATACTCATCATTGAGAACTGGAGGGGGAGCATTTTTGCCTAGATTATTAATCATTGCAGCCACCGCATTAGCATCACCCATCAAATTGATTATAATTGTCTTATCAACTAGTATGTTCACATCTTTCTCTGTATTGATAAGAGATTCTAGGATCTTGAAGTACTGAAAAACGTAGCGTGATTTCAAAGAAAGGTGACATTCCTCAAATGCCACTATATTCCTGGTGTACCGTTCTGTATCGTCATGTATAATAATGCGTGGCATTTCCAACACACCCTCATGATATTTTAAGTCAAGTAAGTATTTGCTTTGGCTGACTTCGAATACCAAACCCGCTTCTAATAATTGGCTTGCACTGTATGGATGTGCAACTATATATTCCCCTTGTAATGCTATTCCAAGAACAAATGATTATGGTAGCAAAGTAGTTCTTATAAGATAGTGATGAAGTGTTTTGGAAAAATTCTTTTTGGATTTATGTTCTGGTTGTTGAGTAAGAAATAGGCCAAAGTAATCTCAATAAAAGAGGGACTAGTCATACCAGCAAGTTTGTATATGTTTTCAAGAACAAAGAAAGGAAGCTGATTTTCAAGTAGCATAAGTCATGCTGAACTTCACTTACAAGCCATGGTATTGACTAGGGGTGTAAATTGGCTGGGCTGTGCTGGGCTTTGGCCTTCCTGACCCAAGCTTACGTAAAAAAAATTCAGCATATCTGGCCTATTGGCCTATTAAAGGCTTTATTTATAAGCCAAGCCCGACATATTTTTAAAAATAAGAAAGCCTGACATGGCCTAAAGGCCTCCCACTGTAGATACTAAGTAAATGATATAATTGTATAGAGGAAAGAAATTTCCATTCATACATGCACTAGTACTTCTCATAAGAAAAAAATGACAAACAAGAAAAAGTCAACATAATACCCCAGACGAAGCCGAGAGTGAGAAGCGGCGGTGCACATAAAAATTAGGGTTGATATTGGTACTTTGCCACATAAAATAAATATTATTATTTTATTTTATTTTAATAAATTAAATAGGGCAGCCTACAAGGCTTTAGGTCAGGCTTGACAAAGTTTGCCTATGGCCTATTTGTTGAAAAGGCTTTCTTATAAGCCGAAGCCTACTCTACATTCTCTGAAAGGCCGGGCTAAGCCAGGCTCAATGTAGGCCGGGCTGTAGGCTGGGCTGGGCCAGCCTGACCCATTTACACCCCTAGCCTTGACAATATAGGGTCTATTTTGCAATCTTCTGCTCTAAAATATCTAAGAAAATACTCAATTACGAAGCAAGCATCAATTAGAATCATCTTTAGGAAATCATTGCTTTCATAGTTCATAGTCTCTGCATAACAATTTCGAATTCTATTTTCCCACTCTTTGAGTTTGAGAACCAAATCCCCCACACGTTGCTGGGTTCGAGTTAGAAATGCATTGAGATATTTTAGTTTGATTTTCTCCATTGGCTCAAAAATATTGTCACCACTAGGGCCATGTGGATTGTGAAAAGGACCAATGGAAACAACCTGAGGAGTATGGCTTAGGGATTAGTTTGGCGAAGTTTTGGTGGAACTATATAAATGCATTCCTCATGGATTGCAGATATGTCACGAAGAACCACCACTTCAACCATATCTGTAAGAACCCACACCGCTAATTAAGGAGATTAATTAATTAAATGTGATAATTAGGAAATAATTCCATAATTGACCCTAATAATTATTATGAGGCTCTAATAATTATAGTAAGTCGGTAATATTGCTGAAAGTCACTTTTCGGGTGAAAAACGTAGATATTGGTTCTGCTACCCGATATAAATGCGTACTGGTGAAGTATCCCGGAAAATTATAATGAGTGCATGATAATTACTAGAATAATATGTGGGACTTGTAAAACAAGTTCCAAGTCAAAATAATGAGAACTGATGCCAGAACTGATACTGGCTAAGGAAAAGCGTGTACCAGAAAGGTGCTCCAAAAAATAAAATAAAAATATGAAAAATCTTAGAAAAATGAGTAGGTTAAGATTCCAAAGTTTGGAATTAAAATGTTTTGCATAGCTATTATCGCTAATACTGCGCGTTAAATGCTTAAGTGGCTATATATAGGCTTGTTAAGGCACAAAACCCTAGACATTCAGATTTGCTACGTGAACCTTTTTGGCGGCTGAGTGCTTGGCACTGTTCCATTGTCTCCTTTCACCATTTTTGAACTCAAGTTGTCACCTTTGCTTGGGTTCTTCACCTTTGAGCTTGTATACACTTGAGAGATATCTTTGTGAGGGGTGGGGGTGCATACTCTGAGTCCTTGTCACTGTGTGAGTCAGTTTTGAGGGCTGAGTTTGGAAGTTGGGTTGAGGGAACCTTGGTGATGGAATTTTAAGCTTCAAGGTGTCACCTTTGTGAAGAAAGAACTCACCTTTATGTGCATTTTCGTGCACCCTTCAAAGTCAGAACCTTGGTGCTGTGTAAAGGACCCTGAGTATGTCTCATTTTTGGAGTTTTGAGCACTTGGAGATATACATGATCACCCTTGGTGCATTTCTACCTTTTAAGCTTGTTTAATCGGTTAAAAATCATAACTTGAACCATTTGATAAAAAGAATGTGTTTCTGGGTCCTTAGTATGCTTTAGAATATCTTTTTTGGGAGTTTTTGGACTCCTAATCACGTTTGGACCCTTAAAGTTGGGATTTTGCAGAAGGTAGCTCGTGTATTGGGATACTTTCTGGGAAGAAAGTATTCGATTACCCTTGAAGAAGCAGTCAAATACTTAATAGTATTCGAATACTTGGGATTTGATATTCGGATACTTGGTGGTATTCGGATACGGGTCAGAAAGTATTCGGATACCTTGTGGTATTGGAATACTTGAGTGAAAGTATTCAGATACTTTTTGGAGAGCTGAAGTATTCGAATACTCATCGGGGAGTATTCGAATACCTCCTGCAGAAAATGCCTTTAACAAGTTAAAATGAGATGGGAAGTCTTAATCACTTAATGTAACCTTGAGTAATGGTTATTAATGATGAATTACTGTTTAATCAGATTGTGATTGAGCTGTTTGAAGGCGTTGAGCTTGTGTGGACTCTTGGCTGGGATAGTTAGCTTGCAAGGTAAGCTTTCGTGTCCTCGGTTTAGCCATGTTGTGGTTCCACCATGTCCCATGGGGATATGGTCTTATGCATGCTGTGTTACATGCTTTGGATGTTTTGAAATACTGTTGAGCTTTATATGCAATGTGCTTTTATGATATGCATGTGGGTCCACCTATACGGTAAGCCTGAGTATATAGTACATACAATATGGTGAGGCTGTGGGTGAGGTGCAAGCGGTGTTCCTTGTACTACTATATGGGTAATAGACGTATTCTTGCATTTCTCTGGCCAGTAGAATAGTGATAACTCATATGCAATGAATATCTGTTGCACTACATACTTTTGGAACTTATTTTGGAAATTACTGCTTTTAGAACTTATATTGCACATGTAAGTGAGCTTGGGGTGCAAGATCCTTGAGAACCCCTTGTCTTACTGAGATTTCTTGTTTAGAGATCTCACCCCACGTTTGGGGACACTTATTTCAGGTTTAGGTAACCCTGGGGTTGAGACCTCGGGTGGCAGGAGGCCAGATTTGAGTTAGATATTGTTGTATGTGCTGACATGTTGGATGCTGGATCCTGTTTACTGTTTTATGCTTTTAGCTTCAGATAGTACTATGTTGTTTGCTGTTGAGACTGCTGTCGGGCATTGTTGCCTTATTTGGTGAGCATGGGGTTTGTCCATGCCACATAGACTTTATTATGTCTTGTTTTATTTAAAGTTGGATAATGTATCAGGATATTGTCCAGACTACGTGTTGTAGATCCGTGACTTTACATATTCACTTTAATATTTATATATGAGGTATTCAGTTAGTTGTCTTGCAATTTATATACAGGCAATATTTTATGAAATTGATTTAAGTAATCAACTTGACTAAGTATAATGACGTCATAATTGAATTAAAGAAAAAGTTACTCCGCATTTTGATTAAGCGTAGCTTAATACGATGACATGTTAACAAACCGGGTTAACACAGGGTGTTACAATATCAATCAATACTTTCTCCAAATCTTGGTGTCCACTCTGTGAACTATTTGTTTGTCCCTCCATTTCCTTAAACCAATCAAATCCAATTGCAGGTTTAGCATGAATCTGAAACTAGTAATCGAAGATCATATACAAATGGTAATAGATATAATAAAAACATTTATGTGACTTATCCAGTCATAAGATTTTAGAAGAGTTGATTCCATAATATGATGAGTCTATTACCAAGCGATCTAAAATTTAATCACCCCATTTTTCAAATAAATAAATACAAAATAAAAAGTTAAATTTCACATATCCATTATAGGGATGTGCATAGGTCGAACCGAACTGAATTTTTTGAAAAACCGAACCGAATTGGTTTAAATGGTTCGGTTCGAAAATGGTTCGGTTCGGAAGTGGTTCGGTCCAATTGGAAATGGTTCAGTTCGGTTCAGAACCGGTTCGGGTTGATCGTCTTTTAAAAAGAAAAAAAATTACAAATTTAAAAAATAAAGTTATAAAAAATAATTTGGTTCGATTTGAAAATGGTTCAGTTCGGTTTGAAAATAGTTCGGTTTGGTTCAAAATGGTTCGGTTCTTAAACTGGTTCTAAAAACCGGTTCGGTTCATGAACTGGTTTTTAAAAATCGGTTATTTTAAGGGTGGTTCTGTTCGGTTCAATTTTTTGGTTATTTTGCACACCCCTAATCCATTATCCATGCTTCATAGGTTAAAACAGTCTAAAGGATTCTCGCGTAAAAGGGAGATGGTTGTTGACATATAATATGACAAAAACATGAGATGCAATAAATTTTAAAAATCATAGAGTAGGCACAATTATAAAATTGATAAAATAAACTTATAGAAACAAAAATTTCTAAATTAGAACATCAATCAATTTCCCAAAAATTAATATTAACCGCTGTACATACACTTAATAATATGATTTTATTTATCTAATTATTGTGGCCTGAACTTTATTGGAATATAAATTCAAAGAAAACAAATTATAAGATGCACAAGGTAGGAGTAGTTAGAGGTGTCCAAATGTCAGTTTTTCCTTAATTCAAATTGTTCCTATTCTTGAAACTAGATTTTATTGTTTGTTTCATTTTGTTCTGGGAACTATTAGTCCTATTCTTTTTTGGTTACCTATGTGTTACCCGAGGGCATCACCAACCAGTGGGTGCGATATTGATATTTACACTATGTATTCTAGGTAGTACATAGTGTAAATACAAAAGTGACTTTTTTTTTCTGTTGTAAATAATAATAATTATTTATTTGTTGTATTTTAATCTTTTTTGAGCTAAGCCCATTAGGTCATGTAGTCTTTTTAAATAGAGAAACCTTTGTACAATTTATACACAATTCAATAATATATTTCATTATCTTTTTCAAGTTGGTATCAGAGCTCTCGATCCTGAGGGCTCTGCTTCCGCGCCTATTGCCTTTAGAGCAAAAACCTGATTTCTTGGCCTCTTGCTGCCATCAGCCACCACCGATTTTTTTTTCTGGGGACCTTTTGGACCAAGAGGACCACCGTTGACCTTATTTTTTCTCCAATCTATCATTCTACGCAATGTTTCTCAGTCGCAAATGACCGAACACCTCCGACCGCCTCCAATCAGATCTGTTTATAGCGTTTGGACACTTTTACGGCGACCTTTCAACTGCGACTACCCACAGACAAGCGCACTCGCCGGACGACCACACCATGAAAATCTTAGCCACAGAAGCCTCCCCACGCACTCTCACGCACCACCCAATCCTTCACGCGTGAAGCCCACGCGTAGCCAGTTTCACCAATGCGTGGAGGCGCGTGCCGTCGTGTTTTTGCCTTGGACCACCACCATTCTTCTCGTCTCCTCGTTCTTTGTCTGGATCTGTGATTTTTCACTGATCAGACTTCATTTCATTTTCTGTTTGGTTGATTCTATCACTGTTTGTTAACTTTCTCTTTGCACTATGGCCAAGAATAATGGTGAGTCAACTACTTCATAGACTACACAATCTGGTGATACTCCGCTTGGCCACAATGATCTTCCTCATCCACATCAGAGCTATCGACGTGATGGGTCAAACTACTTGTCATGGTCCCAGCTTATTCGCACTACCATCAAGAGTCGTAATAATATTGCTCATCTTGATGGCCCCGCTCCTGCGAAAAATGATCCGAAGCTTACTGTCTGGGATAATGAAGACTCCCTTATCATGACTTGGTTATGGAACTCGATGACTCCTGAAGTAGGTCGTCACTGTATGTTTCTGTCTTATGCTAAGGAGATTTGGGACACTGTTCGCTCAACCTATTCTTTGAAACAGGATATGGTTGCGCGCTATGAATTGCGCAATAAAATATTCTCTACTAAACAAGACTCCTTATTGGTGACTACTTATTATGGTATTATGAAGGAATTGTGGACTGAACTTGATCAATTTCAGAGTTTGAAGATGCAATGTACTGCAAATGCTACTGCCTTAGCCAAGGAGGTAGAAAATGAGCATATTTTTTATTTTCTTGCTGGTTGAATTCCCAGTATGATCCTATTCGGGTTCAGATACTTGGCAAAGATACTTTTCCACCCCTTTATGCTATTTTCAATACTGTTCGGGGAGAGGAGACTCGTCAGGGAGTTATGATGAACTCTGTCACATCAGATAAATCTACCATGCTATCATCACATGATGTTACTGCGTCTAAACCCATTGATGGGTCTGCTAAGATCTCAACAAAAAGAGATGGTTCTTCTCAAGGGAGTTCTTTCACAAAAATTTCTGATGGTGCATCTTCTAAACCTAAGAAAGATGATCGCTGATGTTGTAATTGTAGAAGGACATGTTATATCAAGGATCTATGCTTTCGTCTCCATGGAAAGCAAAAGGTCTTAGAAAAGATGGCAAGGATACGTGGTCAAGATGAGTTGGAGCGGCTCCGGATCATCCTTGATTCTCTGAGTAAGCCATCTAGTACTAGTGCTTTGGCTGTGACTGGTATGAGCTCTAATATTGATTCTGGTGCTACTGATTATATGACTTGCTGTGCTGACTCATTTCTTTCTTATAACCTTACTATTGGCACTCATTCAATAGCCGTAGCTGATGGCTCACATACATCAGTTGCTGGTTCTGGTAACATACATTTACAACCTTCCTTACATCTCAAAGATGCTCTTCATGTTCCTAAACTCTCTTCTAATCTTCTTTCTATTCATAAAATTACCAAAGATCTGAATTGTACTGTAACCTTCTTCCCTACTCACTGTGCTTTTTAGGATCTTGCCACGGGGAAGACGATTGAGGGTGCTAAAGAGCAAGATGGGTTATACTATCTGTTGTCACAATATTCTACAAATAATATTAAGGATCACATCTTGCTGTCTTATGGCTAGTCAATTGTTGATTCTCTGATTTGGCTTCATCATAAATGCTTGGGACATCCTCTATTTAGTTTACTCAAGTCTTTATTTCCATCACTGTTTTTGTCCAAGTCTGTTAAGTTTTTTCATTTTGATGTTTGTTAGTTTACTAAACATCATCGTGTATCTTTTCCTTCTAATATTACTAAAAGTGTTGAACCTTTTGATCTTATTCATTCTGATGTTTGGGTCCTTCTAAGGTTGCTCATTCTTCCAGTAATAAATGGTTTGTTTCTTTTATTGATGATTGCACTCGTGTAACTTGGGTTTACTTAATACATGAAAAGTCTCAGATATCACAACTATTCTTTCAATTTTATAAAATGATTGGCACCTAATTTGATAAAAGAATCAAGAGAGTAAGGACTGATAATGGTACTGAATATGTTAATCACTATTTTCTTCAATTTATACAAAGTCAAAGTATGATTCATGAACTTACTTGTGTAGACACCCTCAGCAAAATGGGCTTGCTGAAAGAAAGAATCGTCACCTTCTTGAAGCTGCTTGTGCCTTACTGTTTCACACACATGTACTCAAATGATGTTGCGGAGATGTCATTCTTACTGCAGCATTCTTGATCATCCGCTTACCCACTCGAGTTCTTGACAATGTAAGTCTCATTCACTCAATAACTTATTTTTTCCCTTCTGTTCCCACTATGCAGAGTCTTCCTCCATAAGTGTTCGGGTATGTTATCTTTGTTCATGATTATAAACACCATCACAGTAAGTTAGATCCTAGGGATCTTAAATGTGTTTTCCTTGGTTATGCTCCTGATAATAAAGGCTACAAGTGCTATCACCCTGGCAGTCGAATTTTTTTTGTTTCTATGGATGTTACATTTTAGGAATATGAGTCCTTTTCCAAGGTCCTCATCTTCAAGGGGAGAAAGATTCTTTAGAAAACTCATCACCTTTCTTCTTTGAGTTTGAATCTTCAGTGTCTACTCCTTCACCTCTTCCTCTTGTTTCTGTTCCTCCTGTGTCTGATCCTTCTGTGTCTGATCCATCAAATACAACAGAGATACTGAAGATTGTGACACCTGAGTTGGTATATCATAGAAGGAAACAACCCACACTGCTTCACCATAACCTCAATCGTCTAAACCATTGGTAAGTCCTAAATCTCAGGTTTCTGATCATGATATTAATACTTATGATGACTTATCCATTGCTTCTGATTATGATGATTTACCCATTGCCCTAAGAAAAGGAAAAGGATCTTGTTCCAAGAAATCTTGTTTCTCCTGTCCCTCTTGAACTCAATACGCTAACTCCCATTTTGTCTCTTCTACTAATCTTTCTGTGCAGCACAAAAGCTTTGTTTCAGCACTAGATTCTACATCAATCCCAAAATTAGTACATGAAGCATTAAAAGATGAGAATTGGGCTCAAGCCATGCAAGAGGAGATGAATGCATTGGAGAAAAATAAAACATTGGAGGTTATTGATAGACCCAATGGGAAGAAAGCATTAGGGTGCAGATGGGTTTATGCCCTGAAGTATAATTTCGATGGCACTCTTGAGAGATATAAGGCTTGGTTAGTAGCCAAGGGTTACACTCAAACCTATGGCATTGATTATGAAGAAGCCTTTGCTCCAGTTGCAAAGATGAATATGGTGAGAGTCTTGTTATCTCTTGTTTCCCATTACAATAGGGATATAGATCAATTTGATGTGAAGAATGTTTTCCTGAATGGTGAGTTAGAAGAAGAGGTCTACATGGAAATCTCGCCTAATTTTGATTCTGTGGACGGAAAAAATAAAATTTGTAAATTAAGAAAAGCCTTGTATGGATTGAAGCAGTCACCTATACTAAGGTTATGATGACCTTTGGATACAAACAGAGACAAGGAGATCACACTCTTTTCTTTAAGCACTCCAAAGATGGGAAGCTCACTGTTCTACTTGTATATGTTGATGATATCATTATAACAAGTGATGATATTGTGGAGAGACATATTCTGAAAACATGACTAGCCTATGAGTTTGAAGTTAAAGACCTTGGGAAACTGATATACTTCCTAGGGATAGAGGTAGCTCATTCAAAAGAATGAATTTTTATCAGCCAGAGGAAATATGTTCTTGATCTTCTCAAAGAAGCAGGAAAGCTTGGGTGTAAACCCTCTAATACTCCTATTAAGCAGAATCACAAGATGGGTTATGAAGAGGAGAGTCCTCCAATTGATAAAGGGAAATATCAATGGCTAGTTGGGAAACCGATATATCTGGCTCATACTAGACCAGACCTAGCTTATGTTGTTATTATTGTCAGTCAGTTCATGCAAGATCCAAAGGAGAAACATAAGCAGGCAGTGGAGAAAATTCTTCAGTATCTTAAAGCAACTCCTAATAAAGGACTGTTATTCTGCCATGATGGCAATCTCTCTTTAGAAGTTTACACTGATGCTGCTTTTGTTGGATCTGTGACTGACCGTCGTTCTACCACTGGTTATTGTATGTTTCTTTGTGGTAACTTGGCGATGTGGAGAAGTAAGAAACAAGATGTTGTTTTCAGATCAAGTGCAGAGGCTGAATTTCGAGCTATGGCTCAAGGCATTTGTGAGTTATTTGAAAGAAAGGGCCTTGAAGGCCATAGGCATGTGAGAGGGAAAAACAAAAATTTTTCACAAGCGGAATTACACATACCATATCAAGAAACATGCTTTAGGACATGGATGTTACCTTGTTTGCTTTCCAAAACTTGAAGATGATCAAGGTGAGGCTTGAAGATACAAGCCCTCTAATGTTTATCCACACCACCATTTGTCAAGACGGAAGAACTCTTCTTTAAGGCCACTATAAGAACCCGCACCGTTAATTAAGGAAATTAATTAATTAAATATGAGAATTAGAAAATAATTCCATAATTGACCCTAATAATTATTATGAGGCTTTAATAATTATAGTAAGTGAATAATAATGCTGAAAGTCATTTTTCTGACGAAAAGTGCAGATACCACTCAGCGATGACTAATCAATCTTAATTACAATCAATCCTTATCAATCCTAATCAATCATAATCAATCCTAATTAATAGGAAATAAAAATGGAAAAATATTTGAATTCTGATTTTCTACACTCCCCCTCAAGTTGGGAGGTAAATGTTGATGATTCCCAACTTGCCAATCAAGTCTTCGAATGCTGGACAATGTAGGCCCTTGGTAAGGATATCTACAGTTTGCTCTTTGATTGGAACATAAAGCACACTTCCATCATCTAATTTTTCTTTGATGAAGTGACGATCAACTTCCACGTGCTTTGTTCGATCATGATGCACAGGGTTTTGAGCAATGCTAACAGCTACCTTGTTGTCACAATATAGTTTTATTGGTAAGGAATATGAAATCTTCAACTCTTGAAGAAGTCTTCTCAACCAGATTCCTTCACAAACTCCATGAGCTAAAGCTCGAAATTCTGCTTCAGCACTACTTCTTGCAACCACTGTTTGCTTTTTGCTTCTCCAAGTAACAAGATCTCCTCATACATAGGTGCAATAGCCTGAGGTAGATCTCCTGTCTACTGATGAGCATGCCCAATCTGCACCAGTGTAGATTTCAATCGTCCTTTTATACCCCTTTTTAAAGAATAATCCTCTTCCTGGAGTGTTCTTAAGGTATCTAAGCACCCTATAGACTGCACTAAGATGCTTCTACTTAGGTGAGTGCATGAATCGACTAATCATACTCACCACAAAGGCAATGTCAGGACACGTATGAGATAAGTAAATTAGTTTACCAACCAATCTCTGATATTGTTCTTTATCGACCTCATTCCCATCTTCAATACCTAACTTGGTATTAGGTTCCATAGGTGTCTCAGCAGGCTTACACCCTAACATTCCTATTTCCGACAAAAGATCTAGAACATATTTCTTTTGTGTGAGAGTGGTGTCTATTTTGCTCCTAACAACTTCCATACCAAGGAAATATTTGAGAGTGCCAAGATCTTTTAGTTCAAATTGAGCTGCTAGATATTTCTTCAAGGAGTTCAATTCCTCAATATCATCACCTGTAAGAACTATATCATCTACATATACAATAAGAATAGCAATCTTACCATCCTTAGAGTGTTTGTGGAAGAGAGTATGATTAGTCTGTGCTTAAATGAAGCCTCTTCTTTTGACCGCTTGTGTGAATTTTTCGAACCATTCTCTAGGAGACTGTTTCAATCCATACAGAGACTTTTTTAGTTTACACACTGATCCATTTCCCTTTTCAAAACCAGGTGGAGGATCCATATAGACTTCTTCATGTAAGTCACCATTTAGGAATGCATTCTTCACATCTAACTGTTGTAGAGGCCAATCTAGGTTGGCATCAAGAGATAAGAGAACTCGTATGGTATTGACTTTAGCAACTGGAGCAAAAGTCTCATGATAATCTATCCCATGAGTCTGCGTGAAACTCTTTGCAACCAACTTGCCTTGTATCTGTTGATGCTATTATCTACATTGAATTTTATTGTAAACACCCATTTGCATCCTACTGCCTGTTTTCCCTTGGGTAGGGTCACTATCTCCCAAGTTCCATTTCTTTCTAAAGCATTCATTTCTTCAAAGACAACATCCCTCCATTTTTGATCATCGAGAGCCTCATGTATATTTCTCGGTATCTTTGTACTATCTATCATCGTATTGAAAGAATGGAACCCTGGGGACAACTTTCCATATGAAATATGATTAGAAATAGGATGAGTAGTACAAGATCGAGTACCTTTTCTGAGAGCAATAGGCAAGTGTAGATCATTTTCATCATGGCACTCAAGTGTTGGGGTGCTGGAACTAGAACATGGTTCAGAATCCTGGCAGTGTAGAGGCTTTGGGTTATTCACACTTTGAGGAGGCTTTCGTCTACTATAAACTTGTCCCCATTTTGAGGAGGCTCCTGATGGTGAGGATTCTGTAGCTCCCCCTGTTTCCAATAGTAGAGGTAATACTGTGGCATCAGTAGGTTCCCATGACTGATCTTCATCTGCTCCTATAAACTCCCCCTAAAGAGAAGTCAAGGGAAAGAAGGTTCATTCTCAAAAAAGGTGACATCCATAGGGACAAAGACCTTATGAAGAGAGGGTGAATAACACTTATAGCCACGTTGAGTAGGAGAATAACCAATAAAGACACACTGGAGAGACTTAGGATCAAGCTTAGACCGTTGATGAGAAAGAATATGGACAAATACAACACAACCAAATAACTTGAGAGGTAAGGAGGAGACGCCTCAGAAGGAAGGGAAGGTACGGAAAAGACTAGAAAAAGGAGACTAAAATTTTAGAATGTGAGATGGCATTCGATTTATCAGATACGAGGCAGTGAGAACGACTTCACCCCAAAGACATTTAGGAACACTCATGGTAAACATAAGAGCCCGAGCAACTTCAAGGAGATGTCGATTTTTTCTTTCCGCAACTCCATTTTGTTGGGGTGTGTCAGGACACGAGCTTCGGTGAAGGATGCCATGTTGGGAAAGATATTCTCCAAGAATAGAGTTAAAATAATCTTTTCCATTATCTGTACGAAGAATTTGTATAGCAACTTGGAATTGGGTTTAACCATGGCATGAAATTTTTTAAAAATGGATGCAGCATCTGACTTGTCCTTTAGAAGATATACCCAACAAACTCGGGAATGGTCATCAATGAAGGTAATGAACCATCAAGCACCTAAAATATTTTTAACACGGGCTAGACGCCATATGTCACTGTGAATTAAGGAAAATGGGGAAGAGTCATGGTGAACTTTAGAAGGATAATGAGCACGAGTATGCTTGGCAAGTTGACAAATATCACAGGAAAACAAACTATGAATTTTATTAATAAATAAGTTTGGTAACAACTTCTGGAGATAAATAAAATTGGGATGGCCTAGCCTACGGTGCCAAAGCATAACATCATTACATGAATCAAAAGGAAAAGTAGAGTTTTTTTCTACGAAAACAGCTTCATGAGTCACATCCTCCTTGAAGTAGTAAAGTCCACCATCCTCTCTAGCACTGCCAATAATCTTCTCCGAGTCATGTTCCTGAAAAACATAACCATATGGAAAGAATTTAGCAAAGCAATGCAACTCAGAAGTCAACTTGCTTATGGAAATGAGATTACAAGCCAGAGATGAAACATAAAGAACTGATATCAAATTAATCAGCTCAGAAATTTAATGGTTCTGTGTCAATCTGGGAACAACTGCCATCGGCGATCTTGACCCGAGAGGGTTCAGAGTATGGAGTGTATGAACAAAACAAGTCAAGATTACCTGTCATATGATCAGAGGTTCCAGAATCAAGGATCCAATAATTTTGACTATTAACATGGAAAGTTGTACCTTGCTGGACCACATTACTAGTGGCCTTGGGAGGTTGAGAATTTGGGGTAGATGAGGAGGCAGAAGAACGATCCGAGGAAGCCATGAATAGAAAGAGAAGGTTTGACCGTGGACCCAAAAAAAAAAAAAAATTTGCTCCTATTTTATATCTGACCACTGGAACAGGTAGAGAAGAGGCCGACGAGGTGATCTGGGCAGCTTGAGCCAGAAAAAAGATTCCGGGAAGGCGGCGCGTGGACTACACGCGCCGGAGAGTGGCCGCGCGTGTGGCGGCGCATGGGCTGTCTGACGGTGACGGGTCTGGTGGCGTTCAACTCGTCGGAGCCTTCTGAGTTGAATGGTGACTCCGCCTTCTTGATTGGAGGTCTGTAGGTATGGTTTCTGGGATTTGGGTTTGGGTTTAGGTTGGATTGTGTTTGGATGATTTCAGCCTTGAAGGTGGCTGATTTAGGGTAAGAACGAACCCGCTCTGATACCATATTGTAAAAAAGGGATTTTGTATATTGATATTGAATAAATTACATGAGGAGTATTTATATAAGAAAGAATAGCTAAAAATGACTCAGCGATGACTAATCAATCTTAATTACAATCAATCCTAATCAATCATAATCAATCCTAATTAATAAGAAATAAAAACGAAAAATATTTGAATTCTGATTTTCTACATTATTTAATATATGCAATAATAGCTATGTTAAATTCATCCCTTGATAAATCTAGTTTTCAGTTTCAAGGCTTATAGGTTATGGCTGAAAAAAAAAAAAAACAAAACAAAACAAAGTTCGTTTTCAGTTTACTATATATATATATATATATATATATATATATATATATATATATATATATATATATTCAGTTTACAATATTTAAGATAAGGACAAATAACATATTATATTTTCTTATCCATCCTATTAAAAATTAATATTCCATATATCCGTGACGGTCGAACAAGTCGTTTTTCTCCTACTATTTTCATTTTTTAAATAAACTATTGCATTTGCACCAATAATAGCTTATTCGAAACGTGTCATTTTCATCCACAATTTAATATACGTACAAGACTTAGTTAATCTCATTCCACATATAAATTTGACTCATTCTTCATTCTCCTTAATCTTTTTCTCGTATGATGAAGGGGAATCTCTTTTTTGATCAGTTTGCATGAGTTGATTTAAATTTACAGTTTTTTTACTTACTAAATTTTATATACTTATCGTTATTTTTGCTTTTGAGTAATTGATATATGATATATATTATTTTATTAAATTTAAGGGATTCTCTCGGATATAATTTTGAGAAAAAGAGAATATTATATTAATTTTTTAAATTACAAATTTTTTATGCTAAATTTATAGACTGAGTTACAAGTTTTTCAGTATATAACTTTTGTTAGTCAGTATGCAATTAAAAAATTAATTAATTACTTTCTTTTTTGGAGTACTATAGTGTAACAGCCCGTTACGTACCGGTATTGTTAACATTAATTATGATATTAAGCGCAGTTACAATCACAGCAGTTCATTTATAAAAATGAGAGTAAACTTTTTCCGATTATTACGCGAACAGTAAAAGTATAAAAAGCGTAATAATAAAAAGCTGTGACCGTAACTGAAACACTAGCGAAAGACTTTCTTAACTATTTATACACTTTGTTTTATTACTTACAAGATACTAAGGGGTTCCCATAAACCCATTTAGCGAATTCCTCACTTTTTACGTTTTTACCACTTAACAGGATTTGCCAATCTGTTTTTCTACGAACACAAAATAAAAATCCAAACTTAAACTCCAGGTTATCTTCTTTCCTTATTCAATTACCTTTCTAACAAGCTATCACACACTCGATTCCGAGCTCGTGAGCTCCGGTTATCTCCGTTTGAAGATGGACAAACAACATTGCCTACCAACTCCAAAACAGCCTAAAACCTACAATCTTCGTGGAATAAACTGTACCTAACCGCCCAACCAATGGCTCTCAACTTTTTACACCATAAACTAGACACCTCAAACTTCGATTTGATATATCATATGCTTAATTTGACCAAGTAACGAAGCGGGAATTAATTTCTCAAAACTACCTCAAATCTGCCAACCAAAACAGGACAGAACAGGACAGTATGTTACAACAGCCCCCATGGGCTGCGCACACCACCAATGAACCTAAGCTTTTGACACAACGTAGGGGACATCTTAAGCTTCAAAATGACGTATGGCACGTCCCAATCGGACCACTATGGAGAGAGATACGCTCCTCCAAAGTTCACCCAAAAACTGCCAATTCTACAGAAAATTCGCCAAAGTTTCCTTTGTATTTCCTAAAATCCCCAATTTTGCATAACCTGTTCATCACCACTAATACACCTGAAATCCAGCAAAACCAATGGGTGGCACACACAAGGTCCAACAACGCCTTGGGGCACTTACAACCCAATCCAATAAACACTTAAAACATAAACATTTTCATGCATAAACCATAATGCAAGTAATCATAAACCTACAATAGGCCTAAAGCCCTTCCATCACATTACATACATCCATGGTACATTTACAATACTGGATTACATTTACATTTTCAACTTTAACTTTAAACTACAAATATTTACATATTACAACATCACTTGCCAAATACATTCATAACTAAAATGACATGAAACTAAACCTAGCCAAAATAACATGAACATAATGCTAATGGACTCCTCCTACATACATATACATGTTCATGCTCTAAGTCTAGCCTGGGCCAAATGGCCACCAAAAAGTACACTATACACCACCGCTCCACTCGTCATCATGCGGGCTTCTTGCCCGCTGCTCCGTGTCCACTGGTACATCCTGAAATAAATGCCCCGAGACGGGGTGAGATATACGGATATATCTCAGTAACCAAGAGGTTCTGGAGAAAACTCCCCCCAATGGTTCACTTCGATGTATACAAATAGCATAAAAACAACACCACTGTTATAAAACGGGATAAAGCAAGGGATTTAGAGAAAGGGGGAATATATCAGAACAACTACGACATGCGGGATGGTAGCTACCAATACCACGCCATGTCCTCGGCTATACGCCTATGGGTACTACCCCTGGCGTGTTCATAGAACAACCCACCAAGGTACCCCTTCCAACCATATACACCCGAGACAACCTAGTGTGCTCCTATCCGGATAACACACCACGACCCTGGGTCAACTGGAACTCCCTCTCGGAGACCTATCCAGTGGCGGTCCGGAAACACTTGCCCGAAGGCTAAAAATATCTACTGGCCAGAGATCTGGTACATAAGTACCCACTGTGATAATGCACATGCATGCTCATGCTGTTCTACACTACTCATACACGCTTCCTACCATTGCCATCAACTAGCAAGGTGGAACACAAAAAGGGGAACAAGCCCCAGTACCAAGAGGTTACCTTTCTTTTTCCTTTCACTGAGCTCCGCAGAACTCCACTTACAGTTTGATTCTCCGGGAACGCCTACACAGAGGACCATTCCACACACTTAGAACTTTGAATCCACTCATGAATTTCAACATACCATATGTAGACCACATCACTTACCTCTATCCACTTGATCCAGGACCAAGGGCAATCCACTGTTTCACTGTTCCAAGTCTATGTCCACGTACGACAACCTGTACAACCATGCACAGCCGTCAGTTTCAGTCACAATACGTCAAAACGCGAAAACGTCAAATTCCTCTTCTCTCCCTCTAAGGTTCGGCCATCATAGGGTTATTTTAGGTTTTATTTTTCTAAATTTTCTTTCTCATTTTATTTCACTTACTTAGGTTACCCAAAGGCTAGTTCAATCGCCGTTTTACGACCTTTTCGCAACGTTTTGCGAATTATTACACTTTAGGCACATTTTGCCACTTTCAACACTTATTATTTTTACATTGATTCTTCCACATGCCAATCACCACACAACCCATCTAATGACTTTTCCATCACACAACACAACACCAAAGTGTTCTAAAACATCAATTTGCTCAATTGTACATAAATGGCCTAATCTTGGTTAGTCCAAACCAAGGATTTCCACTCAATTCCTATGGCCCACAACTCACATAATCACTTCCTAACATCATATAATCACACTACAATTCACTATATCACACATTAACACAAAACTCAAAAATTCCATTTCATGCATTAATTTTTTTCTAAGTTAAAAATCCATTTTTTTCGCTTAAAATTTTCATTGCATTTCTAGCATTAATACATCATCCTAAGACATTATCATCTAATAGACATTTTCCATTTGAGCTCTCTAACACCACATATCACAAAATCCCTCTTTAGGGTCAATTATCACAACTCAAAATTTAACCAATGAAATGTCGAAATAACTCACCCAATTGAACGGTATAAGGGTCCACCTAAGTATACTCCACCATTGGAGCATTTGAAAGCATCATGATCCCACTTTTTGCATGAAAAACGTGGCCTATAAGTGGTAGATCTCCCTCCACACTCAATTTCAAGACTCAATAATGGTACCAATGGGTTCAGGAGGTGTTTTCCATCAAGATTCAACACAAACTTTGTTGAATTTGGTGGATTATAGCTTGACTTATGGAAAGGAAGAAAATTTGCACAAAGGAGAAAGAGGAATGGGCTGGTTGCTGGAGAAAGAAGAAAGAAAACGTGAAATGAAGGAGATGAATAGTGGTTTAGGAATGTTTATTTGACTTAAAGTGGGTACCGGATCCCACGTGATTTAAAACTCACCCGAATTTCCCTCCAGTCATCACTAAAATTCACTATTTAAAACCTAATGAGAAATTATAATTTTTCATCTTAACAAAATCCTTTAATTTTACTCTTTCAGATAAAAATTTGGAGCTTTCCGGTTGTTCGGAAAAACACTGCTTTAAGGTACAGCGCGCTCCGTTGACAAACTTCCACAAATTGACTTAAATCCCTCAAATATTATCAGAAATAATATTTCCTACTTCTATGTACCATTTAAAATCAATATTTGAAACCTAGAGCTCAAAATTCCACTGGCACGTTTTTACGGTGCAATCTGACTGCGGTATTTTTACCCGCGAAAAACACTATTCATTGATTTTTCTGAAACTTGCCTATCCACTCAATTTTTCGTTCTGAATCCATTTCCAGGCTTATTTTTATCATCTGAGACCTTCTGCTCAATTTTTATCTTCCTAGGGTTGCATGTTGGCTAATTACCGTTTTGCCCTTTCTTTGTATTTTGGCCTAATCTTTGGGATTTTCACTAATCCTTCACTTAATTACTCACTTAATACCTTAATTACTTAATTTAGAATTGCGAGGTGTTATAATCACCCCACCTTTTAGGATTTTGTCCGCAAAATTACATCTTAACGGTCCCGTAACACGAGGTGTAATCGAAAGTCTAATCTCTGTGGTATCCATGATTACTGAGTCCTTCACAAACTTGATGACTTTGGGTATCTGACCCCTTAACTCATTATATCTTTCACTGTTTCCTTAAACCACTGTTGCTTTTTCACTCACTGTAGTTCATTATCTCTTCCTTGCTTATTCTTCTCACAAATTGTTTACTCTTTTACTTTGACTAATCACTTGCCATGGTTCATAACATAATCCCTAATCCATAATCGCTAAATTTTCTCAAAGTTCTGTACACATCTCAAATTTCTCAGTATAAGTTTCACATTTCCCATCACACAGGGATCTTCCAATCATTTTCGTCGAATCACAGATAACTACTTCACCTCAATCCTTGCACTGAATTTATACCTCAGTTCACTAACAAATCTTATCATTTTCATCTTGAATTACACATTAACTCTCTTGCTGACCACATAATTCCACATTCTCTGCACACTTTACACATCAGTTCTTTCATTAACCTCTGACTTTCGCACATCAGTACTATAGCATGTGATATGATATTATGCTGCTGCTTCTTCTTTTTCTTACCTACTATACCTATTTTTTTCATATCATTGATCACAATATCAACCGATAATGAAGGTGATGAGAGAGAGAAAGAGTTTGTTGAAGTTATGGGTAGGAGGATATCAAAGTATGGGATAGCCCAAAACTTGAAATAAGTTTTTTTTTCAACTTTAATTTGTAAATATTGACAATATAAAATATATTTTTAACTAGCATCTATTAATATTTTGAGAGGATATTATTTATTACTATCTCATTAATTAGAAATAAAAGTAATACTTGATTATATGTCAAAATATTAATAAAAGAGAATGTAAAATTTGTGTACACTTTATCAATTAATTGTTTCCCAAAATATTTACCTGGACTCAATAATTACTATTTTTCTTTTCTCAAATGGTTTTGGATAGGTCTTTTATCATCCACCTATGATTCAGAAGCTCGCATTTGAAGCAGGGGAAGATTGGAGAAGAAAACCAAGCCAAACAAAGAGAAACCTCTGAAGAAAGCATGAAAAAGAGACAAAAATCTTCAAAATCCAGTTGCACAAACCCATTAAAATCAAAACAACAAATTAAGCATGAAGAATGATTAAAAAAGCCACACACACAAAAGTTTTGGTTTGTGATGAATCATTGAAAAATAAAATAAAGTTATATGACCTTTATGTTAGAAATATCAAGAATCAATTATAGTATTAAAAAGATTTTATTATAATTATAATATTAAGATTCTTGATATTACTCATTAAACATTATATGGCCCAATTAATTACTGATACATTTAATCTCAATCATATCATTAATTTGGTATATGATGGACTTAATAGATTATAATTTATGAAATTGTTAAATTGATAACAATTTCCTTGAGTTCAAATATACAAAATGTTACAACTTAAATAAGTGAGACTGTTACTAAACAGCATATCAAAACTGCATCCTAAACAAAACGTTACAACTTAAATAAAACGTTACAACTTAAATAAGTGAGGCCGTTACTAAACAGCATATCAAAACTGCATCTAAATAAAACGTTACAACTTAAATAAGTGAGGTTGTTACTAAACAACATATCAAAACTCCATCCTAAATGCACGTAATAGTAAAGTAACAATACGTAATATTAAAGGCTAACAAAAGCTAATCAAAGACTATCAGCGTAGATATCCTAATGGAATCTTTTATTCCAACACTCCCCCTCAAGTTGGAGCATGAAGACATGAAATGCCCAACTTGGGAAGAAACACAAGGAAAGAAGCCCGACCAAGTGCCTTTGTGAAAATGTCAGCGAGTTGCAAATGAGAACGAACAAAACTAGTCCGAATAGTCTTAGATAATAGCCTCTCGCGAATGAAATGACAATCAATCTCTATGTGCTTTGTGCGCTCGTGGAACACAAGATTGGCAGCAATATGTATAGCTGCTTGATTATCACAACATAATTCCATCGGGTCATCATGTAACACTTGAAGAGAGGCAAGAAAAGACTTCAACCATATCAATTCAGCTGTTGCAGCAGCCATGGATCGGTACTTAGCTTCTGCTGAGGAACGTGAGACAGTAAGTTGCTTCTTTGTTTTCCACGAGATAGGAGATGTACCAAGCATAATAAAGAAACCGGAAACTGAACGGCGTGTCAAGGGACAACTAGCCCATCTAACTCACAATAAGCATGAATCTTGAAATCACTTTGAGATGAAAGAAAAATACCTTGGCCAGGATTCATTTTAATGTATCTCAGTGCACGGATAGCAACTTCATAATGGACTTCTTTCGGGGCTTGCATGAATTGTGAGAGAATATGCACTATATAGCTCAAATCTGGACGAGTTATTGTCAGGTATACCAACTTGCCTATAATTCTTCGATATCGTCCTGGATCACCATAGTCTGGTCCATCATCAAGTGCCAAACGATGATTCTGTTCAATTGGGAACTGAACTGGTTTACAATCCGACAATCCTGCTTCTTTGAGAATGTCCAAAGCATATTTTCTTCGACACATAAAAATACCCTATTTATTACGAGCAACCTCAATGCCCAAAAAATACTTCAAGTGTTACAAGTCTTTAATTTTGAAGCACTTATTAAGATAAACTTTAACCTCTTCACAAGCATGAGAATCATTACCTGCTAGCACCAAATCATCAACATAGACCAAAATAGCCAAGAAGGTAGAACCACGCGTCAAAGTGAACAAAGTATGATCTGCCTCAGATTGAATGAAATCGTACTATACAAGTGACGAACTCAATTTAGCAAACCAATTCCTACGAGATTGTCTTAAACCATACAGAGACCTTTGCAAACGACACACTTTTCCTGCTTGTCTTTGATTAAAGCCTGGTGGAATACGCATGTAAACCTCTTCATCAAGTTCTCCATTAAGGAACACGTTATTAACGTCCATTTGATGCAAATACCATCCTTTTGCTGCTGCCACTGAGAGTAGAGTTCTGACACTTACCATTTTTGCTACAGGAGCGTAAGTTTCATGGAAATCTTCCCCTGGAACTTGGTGATTTCCAGCAATCACCAAACGTGCTTTATAACGCTCTATGCTCCCATTGGAATGATATTTTATTTTGTATACCCATTTGCATGGAAGAGCGTGTTTTCCCATAGGTAGATCAGTGTTTGTCCACGCGATTTTCTTCTAAAGTGTGGATCTCTTTTGCCATTGCTGTCCGCCATGCATCATGAGTCATTGCTTCTTTAAAAGAGTGTGGCTCACTGCCTGCATCAATACTAGCAAGAAACACACGATGTTTTGGAGAAAATTTATTAGTGTTCACATAGTTGGCGATTGGATACCGCATACCTGAGGTGGAGTTGGATGACGTGATGCTGGATGGTGGTGTATGTGTCTTGATGGAATTGCACTTGTAATCACTTAAGTATGCTGGAGGCTTCCTTGTGCGTTAAGGGCGAGGAGAAGCAGGTTGAACCAAGGCTGGATTTTCTTGCGCAAATGCAGTAACAGGTTCTGCACTGGCAGGTTCTGCACGCCTAAGTGCAGTAACTGGTTCTGCATTCGGTGCACTCCCCTATCAACCAGCAATGCTTCGGGGGGCAGAATCATTTGCATGTGATGGGAACAGCAGGTCTGGAGAGTCGTTTGATATAGAAGAAGGTAATAATGGAGTATTTGCTTGCGTTACACCTGTATCAACAAATGGAAATTTGTTTTCGTGAAAGCTTACATCCCGTGAGACAAAAAATTCCTTTGTTTGAAGATCATAAAATCTCCAACCTTTCTGCCCAAACGGATAGCCAACAAATATACACCTGCGAGCCCTTGCACTAAATTTGTTTGTTGGTTTTGGTTGTTTTAAAGCATAACACAAACAACCGAAAACTCTTAGATGATCATAATCTGCAGCACAACCATGCAAAAGCTTATGAGGAGTCTTACCATTAAGAATTCTGGTTGGTGTACGATTAATAATATGAGCTGCAGTCTTTACACTCTCACCCAAGAATTTAATTGGCAAATTAGCTTGAAATAAAAGAGCACGGGAGACATTCAAGACATGCCTATGTTTCCTTTCTACTCTGCCATTCTGTTGTGGCGTATGAACACATGACTTCTGATGAAGAATTCCATTTTCGGCAAATAACTCAATCATTTCGTTAGAAGTAAATCCGGTTCCATTATCTGATCGAACCCTTTTCACTGTTGTAGTAAATTGATTTTGCACCATTAGAAAAAATTTACGAAGCAAATCATATGTTTCACTCTTATAACCCATCAAACTGTTAGCATATGGGTGTCCTAGAGACAATCTTTTGATTAAATAAAGGACACTAGATGTAGAACTTTGTTTGTCGCAAATAAATGTAAGCGCTATTTATTCAGTTTCATATTGTGTCTCGATATTACTGTTAATATTATATGAATGAACTGGATAAACCCCTTGGAATAGAACAGGTATCTCTTGAGTATCTGTGATGAGATCACGATCATGAGGATTCAAGGATATTGCATGTCTATTCCTAATTATATGTTCCTAGTCTAGAGACACTGAGTTTGGGGATCAGTGATCTCGAGTAAAGACTAGAACGACTTATCTACTTGTATATGGATACAAGGTAAAGACCTCATGAGCTGCAGATATGGAGATATCTTAGCTAAAGTCGTGGGTGGACCTATAAGAGTATAGCTCGCACTGAACAGACCCAAAAAGAGACTCTATTAGGAAATCTCACAGATAGTGTCATTAGAGTAATCTCTTTATGTTTGGGTGTGTCTTTCCTTAGACCAGAAGTTATTACCTAGACTGTGTTCTTAAAGGCATGTTTTGATTGTATACCTCGTCTGCCTGAAACATGGAGACTCATAGGTATACTGTTGGGCGTGTCCTTAAAGGGCACAGGGCTAGGGTAATAAGCTGAAGGAATTCGTCAAATCTCTGTGAGAGATTAGGTTATCTGTAAACCGGAGAAATCGGGATGTCATTTACAGGGACTCGGGAATCTATGCATAGTAAAAGAGATCATGAGATGATCTGCCTTTAGAGTCAGTAAATTGAAGATTCCCTATTTCGAATAAAGCTTACCCTAAACCGCAGGGGTTGATACATTTCCTTACCCTAGGTTAATGGGAAGATAACCGAGACGAAGGGAAATACGTACGGTAACCAAATATGTGCAATAGGTTGATCAAGTCATTAATCTGACTAGTTCTGGGGCAACAAAGCATTGCTAGTGCTCTGTGTTGTCATTAATTGGGTTGTGGGCTTGTTGGGCCCAAGCCCAGTTATGTCAGTAGCTAAGTTGGACCTAATGGGTCACACACTAACACCTTGTAGTCATGATGGACTAGCTTTAAAGGTATTGGGCCTAATAATGTTATTAGCCCAAGAAGCTGTTTGGAAACCCACCTAAATGGGTGGGTGGTGCATGGAGTTTAGTAATGGGCTTGGATAGTCCAAGCCATTACTAATTAATTTAATTAGTTAAATTAATAATCAAATATTTGAGTTTTGAATTTTGAATTTGAAATTTGAATTTTGAAATTTGAATTTAGAATTTGAATTTCGAAATTCGAATTTTGAATTTGAAATTTGAAATTTGAAATTTGAATTTTGAAATTTGAATTTGAATTTGAATTTTGAAATTCGAATTTTGAATTTGAAATTTGAAATTTTGAATTTTGAATTTTGAATTTGAATGTTTGAACGTTTGAATTCAAGTGTTTGAATTCGAATTTGAATTGGTTTTGAAAAGTTGTTTCATAACAAAAGGATAAGACAGGATCTTATTGGAGCATATTCCTTGGATGAAGAAGCATCTTTGGAGGCTCTCCCTAGGCTGTTTGGTGCGCCACTTTTAGGTGATGAGAGTGTTATCTTATCACTTAAAACAAACCTCCATTCAGATTTGGTGGTTGAGGGAATCAGTGGGTGAGTTGATTCAAATTTTGAATGCAACTACTCAATGTATTTGGACCCTTTCTAGGGCTGAATTATGCGCATGAAAACTATATACTATATGATAGTTTATGAATTTAAGTTTAAATTAATTTGAATTTAAATTCATGTGGATAAGATTGGAGGTTGTTGGCAAAGTTAGTTTTGCAACAGCTCCACCTTATCACACTGTTTCATGCGCAACTTTCAAAGAAATTTGAAAGTTTGTTTTCATTTTGAATGATTGAATTCCCTCCTCCTCTCCAAAGGGTGCGCATAAATAGACATGTTCCTCACCTTAGGTTTTAAGGAAAACCAAGCCAACTCTCCTCCATCTATGCACCATTCTGTAGGGTAGCTCAGTACACCTTTCCAAACAGGATACCTAGCCTCCACCTTCACCACTTGTGCGCATAGCAAGCCTCATTGTGGTGTTCATCTGGTGGCTTTCAAGAAAGAGTTCTTGCATCATAGACGAACGGTGGTGTGGATCACCATTAGAGGGTTTGAACCCTTCAAGCCTGACATCTCATTTCCCTGACTGATCAGGCCAAAACAAGGTAACATCATGCTGTCTTAAAGCATGAATCTATGAGTGCATGTATGTTCCGCAGTAAAATTTTTGTTTTACACCTTACATGCATCGGCCTTCAAAGGCCAGTTTACTTTTAAGTGGTATCAGAGCCCGGTTGCTTTACCATCGACGGGTGATGGTACCTTGTTTGTGAAAAGAGTCTTTCACGGTCAAAATCTTTAAAGGGTTAAAGTTTAAATTCTGCATGTGGATTTTGAATCACAAATCCTTTAAAGTGTTAAAGTTTTTGTTTTTATGAACATGAAAATTTGATTCTGTGTTGATAAAACATTATGCATCATGGTTTAGTTTCTTTTCTTTATGAAAGTTCTAAAAGGAACACCCTTTTTGAAAGGGTAGATTCGGCCATGGAGGGTACTAAGAGTACCTTGAATGAGTTCTTATTTTTCTCCATGAATTGTGTCATGTTTATATGCATGAAATTTTGTGACAAATTTATCATATAGTTACCTATATGATTCGGCCATGTAGGGATATATGGCTACATGCATGGTTTAATTTTGTTTTCTTTAAGAAAGAATTAACAAAATTTGAATTGAAATTGTTTTTAAATTCGGCCAATGAGAAATTTAAGATTATGAATCTTGATGTTATTTTGATGTTTAAATGTTAAATGTCAAAATACATGTGAAAATGTTATGTGATAATATAATGTTTTTGTTTGCAAGTTTTGAACTTTTCAGGTACAAACAGGAAGGGGATGGTCATTGTGCCCGGATTTGAATTTTTTTGAATTTTAAATTTATGTGTAATCGCGCATTTTAATTTACAAGTATATTTGTAATTTAAATTTTGTAATTTTGTTCCTCCAAAGTGTTATGGAGTTTCTTTAATTATTTGTAATTAGAGAAATAGGCTAGTGGCGTATAGACGACAAGCGGCCGTTGCTTAAAGAAGCAAAAAGGACAAAAGCGCGAGCACCATGGCTATCTCAATATAAACTGTTTATATGTATGTATGATTAGAACGTCTAGTATGCATAAATTGGGCAAATCGCGTTTGTATGGTTATTATGTTTGTCCAATAACGACTAGTGTATACCGATAGATGTTTGACATAGGTAACGACTAGCATGATAACTTACAATATGCGTTTGACGGGACCTAATTAACCCCAAGATAAAAGGAACCCTTAAAAGGAATAAATAATTAAGCATATGATTACCTCCCACCACCAATACTACTCAAAACTCTTCTACGTAGTGGTGCTCCACAACTCAGTTGGGACCCACTTTTTCGTTGGGCTAGAGTAGTGTTTGAAGTGTAAGACACTTAGGGTGCTGGTTTAATGCTTAACTAAGACATAAGTTGCAGGCACAGCCGGGCTTATGTGCTTAGGGTAATGGTGCTAGGTTGGTTGCATGAGATGCACCACTAAGTGACAAAGAGTTGTCAACCTAATGTTAAGAGAGGGTATGAGATACTGTTGATAAAGATCAACCCTTTATTTAAATTAATCTTGCGGTCTCAGACGGAGGTTAAAATAAATAATCGCACTCTTAATCCCACTAAGGTAAAATCTAAAGTAGATTAACCCTAAGTCAAAAGGAAGGGTCATTGACTTAGATAAAATAGTGGGAGGGGCAAATTATTTCAAGTCTTTAATAATTTGCTTTTAACTACATAACCGTATATTAACTAAAACTATCTTTACATCCTTTTCAGCTTATAGTATGACTAATCCACTGTCACTGCGTTCAATACTCGATACGAATAAACTGACCGGTTCAAATTTTATGGACTGGTATCGGAATCTAAGAATAGTTCTAAGGGCCGAAAAGATTGCCTACGTTTTAGATGCTGTAATACCCGTAGCTCCACGGGAAGGGGAAGAAGGGTTTGCGGAATTTGATTTCGTAACCCACCAAAAGCACTTGGATGACAATGTGATGGCAGTATGAATCATGTTGGCATCCATGTCGCCTGAACTGCAAAAGCAGCATGAGCATATGGATGCTCCCTCTATTATCGTACATCTCAAGGAGTTGTATGATATTAAAGGCAGGCATGAGAGTTATGAGGCCTCAAGAGAACTGTTCTCTTGTAGGATGACTGAGAGCATGTCTGTTGGCAGCCATGTTCTCAAGATGATCGGGCTGATTAAGAAGCTAGGAAACCTAGGCTTCATCATGGATGCCGAGCTAAGTAATGACTTAGTCCTCACCTCACTTCCACCTTCCTTCAGTCAATTCATCATGAATTACAATATGCATGGGATGCAAGTGAGCTTGCCTGAGTTGTTAAGCATGTTAACAACAGCTGAAGTGTCTATCAAGAAGGATAGGACACAGGCTCTTTTGATTGGTGGGCCTAGCAAGGCCAAGGGAAAGGGTAAGGAGCCTGCAAAAGGTGACCCCCTTAAGCCCAAAGGAAAATCCAAGAAGAAGAAGGGCAAGAAGAAGGGTAAGAAGGCACCTAAGGACAAGGGTGATGCTGAGTGCTTCCATTGTGGCAAGAAAGGCCACTGGAAGAGGAATTGTCCAGACTACCTGAACAATGTGAAGGACAAGAAGCATGGTGATGCTTCTGCCTCAGGTATTTTCATGATTGAGATAAATTATTCTTATGCTAATCCATCCTCATGGGTATTAGATACCGGATGTGGTTCTCATATCTGCAATATGTTGCAGGTACTTAGGAGCCCAAGGAGATTGGATAGAAACGAGGTGGATCTCCGCGTTGGTAATGGAGCAAGAGTTGCTGCTCATTCAGTTGGAGATGCTGACCTTATTTTGCCTACGGGCCTTTTACTGCATTTGAATAATTGTCTTTATGTTCCGCAAATTTCTAGAAACATTATTTCAATTTCTTGTTTAGAACAAGATGGATATACTTTTAGTATTAGGAATGGTACTTTTTCTATCATTTTGAATGATATGGTTTACGGTACTGCTTCTTTAATAAATGGATTGTATGTGTTGGAAATGGGAAATGAAGTGCTCAATATAGATGTGAAACGACCTAGGACGGATAATCAATCTTATCTTTGGCACTGTAGACTAGGGCACATAAATGAAACGACCTAGATGTGAATCTTGTCTAGCTGGGAAAATGATTCAACAAAAGCCCAAAGGGCTTGAGAGTCATAGGGCTAGTGAGTTATTAGAACTCATTCATACTGATGTATGTGGCCCAATGTCTATTGAGGCTAGAGGTGGATATTCTTATTTCATTACCTTTACAGATGACAAATCAAGATTTGGGTATATATACCTAATGAGATATAAATCTGAAGCTTTTGAAAAGTTCAAAGAGTTTAGGAATGAGGTGGAGAAATAGCGTGGC
>JAVKPL010012768.1:0-64768 GCA_032173675.1 Gastrolobium villosum
AATAGACAATGGAACCCAGTTTACGGACAAAAGCTTCCAACAATTGATGCAGGACTTTCACGTCAAGCACTGCTTCGCTTCCGTCGAACACCCACAGTCGAATGGACAGGCTGAGGCAGCTAACAAAATAATTATGGAAGGACTTAGGAAACGTATGAACGACGCCCAAGGAAGCTGGGTTCAACAGTTACATTTCGTTCTATAGGGATACAGAACCAGTACCCAGACTTCAACAGGAGAAACTCCTTTCAGATTGACATATGGCTGTGAGGCTATGATTCCAGTTGAAGTCGGAGAAGCCTCTTGGAGGCGGATGAATGGTATAAAACAAGGCGAGCAGCAAAACAGCAAAATGCTCACTACCGAGTTAGATCTCATTAAGGAAACTCGTGTTCTAGCTCATTGTCGAGATATCACGGCCAAACAACAGATGGCGGCCAAGCATGATAAAAAGGTGCGACCTAGAAGCTTTGAGATCAATGATTTAGTTCTCAGAAGGGCAGACGTTGGTAACCGCAACGCAAAAGAAGGCAAGCTAGCAGCTAATTGGGATGGTCCTTACCGAGTTAGAAGCAAACTCGGAAAAGGAGCATATGTCCTCGAAACAATTGAGGGCAAACCAATTAAAAGAACATGGAACGCGGACAAACTCAAGACATATTATAGTTGAACAATTCTCATCTATTATATAAATAAAGTTATCCTCTACTAGGGACTTTGTTTTAAAGCCAAATATGCTGGCATCTTTATATTACTCGAACAATTAAATAAATGAGGATTTATTTCTTATTTAAGATCTACTCCTATTTGTTATTGATGTCGAATTCTCACCAAGTCAGGAGATGCAATCTGCTAACGATGACCCTGATCAGGTCAAAGTTACCTTTCACCCTTTGCTTACAGAAGGGGATGGGTAGGTGTTACGATTGCTTCTGCCTTGGACAGCTTCACATAGACGTTTTTGATCTATGTATATGCCGGTTTAGTTTACATAACGAACCCAACAATATGCGTCATAAATAAAATGACAAAATCGGAATCCGTCAAATATGCTCCAACCTTGGCCAGGTTGTTTAAACAAAAATAGCTGACGAAAGTCAAAAGCTAAAAATATTATATAAAACTGGATGCACATTCGTACATGTTCATTACAGGAAGGACTTAAAAAGTCTGGAAATTAAATTTACAAAAACTAGGAAGAAGGGGGGGGACACGTGTTGACCTCTTTGCCTTTCTCTTCCACGGAGCGATCCTCACTAGGGTTGGCCGAGTCACAGGGTGGAGACTCCGGAGGACACCCAACGATAGCACCATTGCTCACATAGGCTTGCGGATGGATGCCACGTATGGAAAACTGCAACCCGGGATTCACAACCCGCAATTGGCTAAGGGCATTCTCAAAAGAACCCGCTACGGCCTTTTCGAGTTCCCCCCTATAAGCTTGGGCAAGGGACTCGGATTCCTCCAGCTTCGCCTCCAGATTTTCAAAATTCTGCTTAATAGCCGTCAACGACTTATGATTAAAGTCATGCACAGTCTTAAGGTCCTTGAAATCCTTCTGGGCTTTGGCCAAAGCTTCCCTAGTGGAAGAGATATCCTCCGTCAGCTTCCCTCCTTCCGTCTTCTCCTTCGTCAGCGCATCTTTGACCTCTTTTAACTCGGTCAGGAGCTTCGACTTCTCAGCCAGGAGTTTCGATTTCTCTCCTTGGCAAGCAGCCAAGTCGTTGTAGGTCTGAAGATAGTTTTTCTTCAGAGACAGCAAAGGTCGGACCATACCCGACATCTTCATACAACCAACCTCCATATCTTCCAGCTCTTTGATTTGCGCGGCTGTGAAGGGAGAAGAGTTGAAAAATATCTCTGGCGGGCAGATGGCTTCGCGGAGAGGAGTGGTAAGACCGGATTTCCACAACACATGTTTGGAAATCCCAGCAGAAGGAGGGGGCATGATGACAGCTGGGGTCACCACTGGAGCGTCCGGAATGCTCTTATCCGGTTTTCCCTTGGGCTTTTCTACAGTCTTAGGCTTTTCAGCAGCAGGTTTCTTAGGCTGTTCATCGACAACTTTCCGCTTTTTGCTAGGCGGATCTGCAGCTTTGGCAGCAGCTTTGGCAGTAGCACCTCGACTCAAAACAGATAACCAACTAGGTTGGTCAGTTTTCTTACTGGTTTGATCCTCTTGAGCCTGACCCACCATATCTGGAACTATAAAACAAGTGTTAGGTACGGCAACAAAAATTTCAGGAGAAAATTAAAATGCAAAGATGAACATACTTAATTCCAGGTCAAGCTCCTCTTGAGATTTGTAAATCAACGAGGCAACACTGGCAGGCTGTCGGGTTCGCAGGTAACTCCCAATAGCAATAGCCGTGTTGATATCCGAAGGGCTCAACTCGGATTCATTAAAACGGTAACTTGCGGGGGGAAACCGGAAGTGATCAAACGACCAGCATAAAGGGAACTTTCCCTCTACATCCTCAGTCCCGCAGTTATTAAAAAACCACACCTCCTTTTCAGGATGGGAGGAAACTTTGAAAAACTGATCCTTAAAATGCTTAAAGGAGTCAGTATAAACTCGGAATAACCTGCGACCTGGGACTCCGCGAACGGTAACCCATCCCTTCCGTTCAGGAGGTTCGCGACCAGTGCGGCAGGATACAACTTGGAAAAAATAGAAAAAGACACAAACTGACGGGACAAGCGTCAGATACGCGCAAAAACGTTCAAAAGCTTTTACAAAACCCCAGCCATTGGGGTGGAGTTGAGTGGGACATATGTGCAAATGATTAAGAATTTCCATCTGAAACTCGGTCAGAGGAAATCGAACACCGAGTTGTGTTATCACATCTCGATAAAAAAAGAAAGAGCAGGGCTCATTCTCTGCCCCTCCAGAACACACGGGTTCATCTTCGGAGGGCGGGCAAATATCATAATTTTCCAGTTGCCCAACAGGAAGACCAGCCACGTCATCGGAATTCATTCCAGACGTGGTATTTAAAACCTCATATGTTACCCAGGGGAATTGAGCAACTAGAGAAGAAGGGGGAGACTCGAAACACGACTCGCTCGAACCCGACTCATCTACATCTTCAGGGACACATGCCATTAAAACCTAGAAATGAAAAGCAAACAAAAAGGGTATCAGAAGAGGATGGATATACCTGAAATAAAAGTGCTATCAGATGAATCACTAGATGACGACGAGGACAGGTCAGAAATTGTAATTGGTTCATTAACTCGGCCGGATAAAGGAGTAGGAACTGGAATGCTCCCATGACGACAACTATCAAGGGTAGAGTCTGCTAAAGAGCTACATCCTTGTTGGACGAGTTGAGAGCTCAGGTAAACGCATGAAAAACAAGGGCCATCTTGGGGAACAGGAAGAGAAGGGCGAGAATTCCCAAGGCCAGAACTCATAAATCTGGGACTTTCAGATAAAGGAAGGGAAGGATTGGGTGATGGAACCCGGATAGAATGTGGAACCCGGGATTTGGAGGATACACGGTCTCTTCGACCACGGTCTCCTCGACCACCTTTACGAGGTTTTGAACCACGGTGCCCACGAAGCATGGCTTGCCGTTCCTCCTCTGCGGTCCTGGGAATCCCCCAAAGCCAATAACGGGCACCAGGAGGAATTCGTTCTAACAAGTTGGAGTTCACGTCAACCTCCTGGACGCACCGCAAAACAGGGAAGGAGGATTTCTTCCTTCCCATTTTTTGTTAAGAAAATTAAGGTCAGAAGAAAACGCTTCTTTAACAGGAAATCACGTTTCAGAAAAGCGAGGAAGATGTTAAAGCTACGAAGAGAAAGAAAATGCAAGCAGAAGTAAAAAACACAAATACCTGATTATGGAAGTGCAAACAGATGAAAGGTACAGCGAAATGAAATCACAGTAAACAGCAGGAGCTTAGAAACGATAGCTGAGCAAATGACAAAGGCAAATGACAAAGAAAAATAGAAACTGCAGAATAAAAAGAGCGCCACAGGAAGGCCAAGGAGCAGGGATAATATGGTCATTCCAAACACATAGTGGTTTACAAACGCCAAAAACCGCGCGTAACGGGCAAAACAACGTGGGAGTGCTAAAGGCGCAGCCACCCCATCGCCGCAAAAGGCAATGATTCGACACACTAAAATGATGACACTCATAAATGCGCACGATAAACAAGACTGCAGGAAGTAACTGCAGCACGCAAAGGCACGCAAACCATGACATGTGGCCAGACGTGCGTAAAAGAGAGAGATTGACCGAGATCCGAAAAAGAGCCACAAACAAAGCGCAATCGATAAGCTATTCCGGGTTATATCACCCATATTCTCAGACATCCAGGCAACCCGAAGTATCGGATAACCTGGCTGGGGGGCAACTGTTATGGATCTGTACCATGAACCCGGGTTAAATGCCCATATAAGCCGGCTTACTTCATGAACCCGGTAAGAAGGCCCACACCAAACGAGCCCATCTCCTCAACCCGGAATACCCCATCGAATATTCCCCATTTGAATACCTGAAACGGGCTGTAGTTATGGAGACGTGATATCTGATACGTAACCTCTGGTAACGGCCGACAAAGCATTGATGATCCCGCGTCATTACAGCTCAGCTACACCAATTCAAATCAGAGGCAGCCCCTATAAATAGGAGGGCTCCTCGACAGAACAAGACACTTGATATTCGATACACACAACACACTATCACCACATTCATATACTTTGCAGTGATCAAGCTAGGCATAGGGATATCTTTTCCATAGATACCCCTGGTCAAGGCTATACGGTCCAAAGCGATCAATCAACCTAACAAAGGTTGAACATCTCTGTCCACAGGACAGAACAAAAGCTTATCCACAATAATCAATTGAAAAAACTTGTTGTCTCACAACTTGTAACCAACTTCGGAAGCATCTATCACAAAGTTGTTCATTTCTCCACTATAAATACGTATGTGTTAACTACAAGATACATATCTTTTTCTACATAAATAATTGTTTAAATCAAATTTGCCTTGAGCATCGGAATATCTTGCAGGTACATCTCTACCTTATTCTTTTGTTCGAAATCTTAACAATATTCATGCCTTTTGTCAACTAATTTTGTCTTCCTTTTAGTTTGATGTGCATGCGATCGCAATACCTATACCAAGAACACTAGGAACATTCTTTTTGTTCGTAATCTTAAGAATATTTATGCCCCAAGTTTCTTAGTTAAATATAATACCTTTTATGAGGTAAGAAAGGTTAAATACTTAAATACCATGTTAAGCAGTCATAAATCCTAACAAATGCAATATATCTATCTACTTTTGCTCTGACATGAATTGCCTCACATAACTAAATTTGCATTTAACCATCCATTAGCGTCAGAAAGCTTGTAGATAGGGGGATTGCATTAACACAAACCAAGATGCTAATTAATGTGTATCTATATCAGCAAAAGGAAAATGAAACAGATAAAATAATTAAAATGCAGAAAAAAAACTTGTCATTATTAGCCTTGTTAGGCATTGCTTGCATTAGCATAACTTCAAACAGAATAAACATCTATTGTAGATTAGGAAGTTTTAGAGCATGGATTCTAAGCATATCTCCGGGGCTGCCAATTGCCAGGACCACCAGCCAGAGGCTTAAAAGGAACAGGCTTCATAATACAATACCCATTTTTAGAGCAACAATTGGACTTGTGTCTTCTAATATCATGATAACCCTGCATTTCCATTGCTAATTTTCTCTCCAAGTCATGCCTCTCAAATCTCCTCCTTAGATTTTTTCTCCTAACAACAGTACTTAACTTCTCTTTGTTGTTAGATCTTTTGCTACTTACTGGCACAGGCATAGCTTCCAAACCCATTAACTTGGCTACAACACCTGGTTTACACCACACCACACTCTCCCCTCCCAATGTTTGAGGCAAAGACATAACCTTATCAATATTTGAGTCTGAATGATCATTCTCTTCAAGTAACATTCCTCCTAAACTTCTCTCACTGCAAACTGATCTTCTTCCTTCTATGTTCCCAAAAGAAGACCGGTACATGGAATCCCTACCATCAAGTGAAAACCTTGGATACTGATTCAAGGCATTCCTTGCATATCTCAAGATGTCAGAGTTGTTCACACTTGACATCCTACCCTTTATTCCACTATATTTATTTAGCTTAGCTTTCTTAGCCAACTCTTCCTCCAATTCTAGTTGTAGTATTAGATCTTCCAGTGTTGGTGAATTTTGCTTTGGATTGTCATCATGCAAGTAAGGGGAGCTTACCTTGCTTGTGAAGTCACCACCTTGGCTATGGCTTGTGTTGCCAATAGTACTACTATTTTGTTGGTTGAGAATTGAGGTTGAACCATCACTGCTGCAGAAAGTTCTGAACCCTTTCTTCATCTTGGCTCCTAAGGAGTTCTTGAGGTGAAAGAATGGCATGTCCTTCATCAATGTGAGTTCTGAGAAAAAGTTGAGGAGAGGTGTGCATTTGCATGATTTTTAAAAATGGGGTTTTGAGTTTTCTATAGTAAAGAGGAGAGATTTTTACTAGAGAAATGCATTGAAACGTGAATAGATTGAATGGGAGCGGTGTGGTGTGGCACTGAATGGAGCATTCTTTAGTCAAGTAAAATTAGATGAGACTTAATAGCAGTCACATGATGGATGAGGAAGGCTTTCACAGGTTTTTCATTTCTTTGCTGCAAAGTTGTTTGGATGTTTATAGCAGAGTATGTGAATAGACACCTAATAGCCTCTTGAGTTACCATTTTCACTTTAAATTGGTTGAGAGAAATGAAGATCATTCATTAAAGTCGCGGTGGTAGAATGCATGGAAAATAATTGAGCCTTTCAATCTTTGCATGTGTTACCTAGTTAATTAGTACTATACAAAATTCTTGAAGCCATTGCATCATTCTAACTTGCAAACCATAGTTTTGTCAAATGGTTAGGTATATGGGTTCGCTTTTTCTGCAGTAAGTTCAATACGACGTTGTTTTGGAGCGGAAATCATGGTGTTTTTGTAATTTAAATTTATTTCAGGTTATAATAGTCTTTATATTTATAATTTTTTAAGATTTCAATATCAAAATAATGTCGTTTTGGGAATAAATGCAGATAACTTATCTGCAGTAATTGCAGAAATATTTTTCCCTAGGTATATATATATATATGTATATATATTCCGAGAGATAAATACGAATGTAAACCACTTAATTATAAGAATCATGATGAAATCATGGCATATAAGGTTAATATCATCCTTAATGAATTTGAATCCTCATAATAGTCTACATTTTCTTGTCAAGTCTTAATATCTCTCCCTTTTTACTAAAAGAAGCATATGTGATCGTAGCATTTATTTCGGCACCCTTATCATTATCATTGTCTTTTTTATTCAGTTCTCTTTTCTTTCCTGGTTTTCTTTTAAAAAATTGTTTAGACTTTACTATGTTTGTCTCTGGAGAATTCATGAAAATTTTAATTTTTCATAATATCTTAATAATTCACATTAAGAAATGATTTATCTTTTCATTGATTTCGTCAAATAGTTGTTGTTTTTAGTTGGTCAATTTAAACTTTACTATGTCGTCTCTAGAGAATTCATGAAAATTTTAATTTTTTCATAATATCTTAATAAATTCACATTAAGAAACGAGTTATCTTTTCATTCTGAGACAAATATCTGAGTGATCAAAAATTAAGTTTTTTTCTTTTCTTTTTTTGTTTTAAAAAATAGTGGGACCCATGAATGTTTGTATCTGTAGAAAAATTTGGTTATCAAATGCAACATATGAAAAGTAAAGCCCAATATCTATTGGTCTTTCTTTTCATTTTTAACTGTATAAAAATGTATCTTTAATGAAACTATTAACAGGTTTATGGAAGAAATAAATTACGGATCAACATAATCTTTTGTTCATGTTGGAATCTTTGCCCATTAAGTTACTTTATGCAACTTGTATTTGTAAAGACTTTAATATCTTCACGTGCATTAAATAAGTGCGATACAATTATCATTAACGTAGAAAGAAAAAGATTCACATAATCATGCGAAATTTTGATATAAAAAATCCATTTCCATATATTATGACATCATGACCGTGAATAAAAAATGTAGCCCAACCCAATGCAGGCTTTGTCCATTGCCCTTCAATTAATTGTGACGTAAGTTGAGTAGGTGGGTGAGGGGGACCGATTCAAATTATAATACATCTAAATCCAAAGATACCAAAATTGCACTCTCTTTTATTCTAACACGGTTTTCTTGTTCTCTTCTCAAGAGAGTAATTCAAAATAAGAAAACCATGTTATCAAAAAAAAATTAATAATAAGAAAACCTCCCCAAAAAACTGAAATTGCTAGAATGAGCTTGACCACTTGTAATGTTAAAATTTCTCTAGAATTGTCACGAAAATTAATTATTAACATCTTTCTTCACAAATATTCATAAATTTGATAAGATCACACTTATTTAATGCTGGTAAAGAGATATAAATACAAAAATTTCATGTAAAATTTCAAGATAAAAGAATATATTCTAGAGCTTCATTATTGTAGGACAAAAATAATCACAAGAAAAAAAATATATTGTAAATATCGAACTCAAGGGCAGCTTCCAAAAGTATGTAAAGGGGGGAAAAAATGCCATGCTCTAGGATTCTATAGCATGTTGCATAAGAATATTAGATGTATTTTCAACCTTGTGGAGGTTGCATTTCTTGAAAGAGTGAATGATGAATACGGGCGCATGAAAGAAATTTGTATTGAAAGATATTGTACAAGTATTTAGAGAATAAAAGATAAATGAGCTACATGATGAGCCAACCACAAGGGCGCAAACTTATAAAGGACTAATAAAAGATTTTTCTATCCAACTTTAACCATATACATTATTATCTTGGTTGGTATTCAGTCATATTTATTATTACATTCAGGCACTGCTTCAATCAATACTCTTTTGATGTATTGTTAATGGGTTATTCAATGGAATGACAGCGTAGTTGTTTTACATTTTGGTGAATGCAAATGAACTTCTTTAAATTAAAAGTAACCTAACTAAAATTTAAATTTGAACTGTAGAGATAAGCTTCGGAATGAAATGGTCGATAAGATTTTCACACAAAAAAAATAAAAAAAAAAATTGATTGATAAGAATAATAATAACCTTGAGTAAGTGAAAAATTGTGAATCACATCATGCCATAAGTTACTTGGTTTAGGCATATTACATCCATCATACCAAATGAAGGGAGATTAATTAAACATGTTTCACCAATGATTCAAGTCAAGTCGATTTAACAAAAATAAATAAGTACTTTCAAGAATAATTTATGATTGAAAAGTGCTTAAAGTAAATTGTACCAATTAACTACGAGACAAGTAATACTCAATCATAGTAAATATTGGTTAATGAAGTACCAATAAGAACCAAAAACGTTCAGTAAATATTAGAATGAAAAGCCACATAAAAAAGATGATATTAAAAACAAGTGTTTAAAATGGAGTTGAATTATCACCTATTAAAGAACGAAATCTATCTCAAAGCATTTATCATATGAAAAAAGCTTATATCAAACAGAAAATAAGCTAATTAAAAATAAAAAGGAATACCTAAAAAATCATTAAGAGAAACTATTAAAAATAGTTTTAACTTACTTTGTTAAAAATTTAGTTTTAATAAGACTCAATGTCATGGTGATGCATGTAACTAATGTCAACTAATGAAAAGATATTTAGTTGTTATGATTCACAAATTTCTTATCTATTTCATTACTTCCACATTAAACTTTATATTCGTTGTTTCCCATCACCGAACAGCTATCATCAATCAATACGAGTCTAACGGAAGGCAACTTCTGGGGATGTCACATTTCCGTAAAAATTATGAAGTGTCAAATAAAATGCGTGGGTCTTCAAAGAAGTTGCTAGTCACTTAGGAAACCTTGTTATACTTTTTTACTTCAATTCTGTGTAAAATCCTCGGTTCTCTTTTCTATTTTTTTGCCGTCCCCTATTAGATCTATGTCCCCATGCCCGACGCTTGTACTATATACTCCATAGCTTTAGACTTTTGATTGCAGAATCCAAAGCATGAATGAACACGAGGGTTCAGTTTTAGTGACATGAAGTTCACGTAATGTGTATTTGACACCAAATTTGATTTTAATATATAATACCAGGTTTGTTATAAAAACAAACCAAAGCCTTTACGATGACGTTAAAGGATACTAAAAACAACTTCATGAGATATATATGTCTCATCCAAAATATTTGTGAAAACATTAAGAAACCTGACGTTTTGTCAAATGTCCCTAAACCTGTGGTTCGCATTTCCTGTGTGCTATACAAAACGGGTTAAGCCCCGTTTTCTGTAAGATGGGGAAAGTACTAAAAAAAAAAAACGAAATGATAAAACTATCTGAGATTTTTCACTGTTCTGTATAAAATATGCACTTAGCAAAGAATGGTTCAAGTGACTGTTCATCATCAGCTCAACCCAATTGTGTCAGTTCTGCGACTTCCTCTTATAAGCCATGAGCTGTAAATAACAAAAAAAAAAAAAAGTGAGATAACAAGAGAGCGAAGATCTGCAATGAGACAATGGTAAGAGGAAAAAAAAATCCTACACCACACAGTCGACTTTGAGAGCTTACCAGATAACCACCGCAGCTGACATTATGATCAGTTATCAGTTCAGCCAAAGTTTCTTCATCTCTTAGAACATGCAACTTATCTTTGTCCGGATCAACTGTTCTTTCAGCTCTTATAATTTCGGCTTGCCGCTCTTTTACCAAGCATAATTCGACTTCGTCAGCCGGCAGCGAAGCTTTAAGGGCAACATACTGTACATTGAAAAACAATTAGAATCAATAAGATATATATTACATAAAAATTGTCTTTAAGATGGAGAGAGATTAACCTGGCACAGGTTCCTGACTGACAAAGTAGGCCTGCAGCAAAGGTATGGCTCCTGCAAACTTGGTGTTCTTTGCTCATCCAAAGAGACAAGCATGAGATGGATATCCAACTGAAATAACGTGGACCAAATCACCGATCGTATCATTGTTGCAGTATAAGTGCTCAGGCAAAGACTGCTAATTGCTAAAGAATACTAAATAATAATAACGTGAACTAAGCACCCTTTTAAATGAATCTGGAGACCTGGTCTAAAAGATAGCACAGGATCTCATTTCTCAAACAGGTTGAGCAACCTTAAAGCCAGAGGTTCAGATAGTCTAGGGTACAGTAGTATTTAAACAATCAATCCTAGAAACATAAAATTACCTCATCATCATTTACTTCTAAGTTACGGAGATGATCAACCAGCTTGGATAGGCGACTGTTTCTGGCATTCTTACCATTGACGCGGGTGTGACTCCTGTGGCCATTTTTTCCCCAGGCAAGTGTACCAGATGAACTTATTATTTCTCTATTCACTTCTGGAGTGTTTTCATCACCAGCTCCATCCACATCAGTAAAGGTAGAATGTTGAGGAAATTGTGTTTCTCGTTCTCCACCTCTTTTGAATTTTTTTGGTTTGGTTTCTGTCTGCTCATCACCAGAAGATGAGTCCTTTACCCCATCATTATCATTCATATCCTCATTGTCATTGGATTCCTGAAGTTCACCAGCATTTCTAAAGTTTCTTCGTCTCCTCAGGTGTGAAGAGCGATAGTTACCTTGTGACCTCCTCACAAAAGCCGCTGCTGTTGCTTTGGCATTCCGTTTCTTACCACCCAATGCTTCTGTTTGTCGTTGAAGAGTCTGGGCAATGGAAGCTTGAGTCTTCTTAAAAATGATAAAACTCTTGAATTATTAATACTATAAGCCAATGGAAAAATCTTGCAGACACAAAATAACACTAAACAATGATCAACAACTTTCTTGATTTATATTGATCATGCTTACTATTCGCACCATAACAAAACTATGTCCACTATACAAAAGCATTTAATACTTTTGAATGTTGAACCTGTTGTAATTGACGCAAATTAAAGCACAATCATAAATATAAGGAGAAGAAACCTGCTTATTTTGAGCCATCTCATCTTCATGCAAAGCCAATTCCTAGGCCAGAACCTTGATAATGAGTTTTTCATTCAGCTAAAACACATTTTCAATCTGAGATGCAATACGTCCAACTTACCTCCTCCTCATACTTGTCAATATCTGGATAGAGAGCAGCAATCAAAGCATCATAGTTTGGGTCATCTCTAAGTGAGCGTCGACTAGCACAATGTGTACGGCAAGCAGGGCATTCATTGTTACTGCATTAAAACAAGTCCAGACTATTCAGAAAATGAAAAAGCAAAAATTTGTAGCAAATAAACAAAGACCACCCCAACTATAAATTTGTGAGATAATAATGTAGATGGCAGCAGTTTGATGACGAACCCAAGGCGCATGGATTTGTCTATGCACTCTCTGCAAAAGCGATGCAGGCATTCCATTACAGTTCTTGTTTTTCGAATGATGCCTACACGTAATGAAACCAATCATTTTTTACTATACGATCTTGATCATTGGAAAAGAAATAAAAAATGATTATGATGTTACATCTGGCATATCTTGCACAATGTCATGAAACGTTCATCAATGCACAGACATAACAACAGCAAAATTTATACAATTCAAATTAGGGAAAATAAATTTGTAAATATCAGCTGTTAGCTTGTTGCTATACAGATTATCAGTGAAGTCGTGCATTAATTCCCATTCACAACTTCATATATACATATGTAAAAAGTAGTTTACTAATGTCACAAAACAAAAACAAAAAAGTTGTTTACTATTGAGAATACACCATTTGGGTAATAAATGTTGCTATATGCAGCATGCATGTCAAAAAATCACAACAAGAGACAATAAAGCATGCGTACATGTGAAGGCTTGCCTGAGATGAAAGAGATTCTTGTCACATTTCAGAGTAAACCCAGAAAAAAATAAATTGGTATGTTTTGTTATCTAAATCTTATCATAAATTTATGCATCAACCAGCATGGAACCTGTCCAACAATTTGATATTTTGAAATTACACAGGCATACACAGTTGGATGGACTCTGAATAGGTTATCGCAACTTACAAGCGTTATATTTTTTCCTTTATAAAAGCAAAGAAACATTTAATCCAATAAAACTACATGAATCAAGAACCATTCAATGATCTGGTTCCCTTAAATCATCACTTGCATAATTCGTCTTTTATGTCCATATTTACAAGAACATCTTTTATGTTGACATACTGGTTAATAACTGTCCCAGTTAATGAACCAATTCAATGCTATGCACTATTTACAGAAGTAACCAATGAAATAATCACAACTACAATGGAAATTAGATAAATCCTGACTTCCTCAGATATAATGTAGTGAGTAAATGGTAAGTTTATAGTTATGTTAAATCAAATGTCATAGATGAGCCCTCTCTGAAGCCTGTGGCATTCACCTTAGAATGGGGCAACCTCCCCTCTTCCCAAACTTTATAGAACCAAAACAAAAAGTAAATGTCATAGACTTTAAATAATGAGTTACTGTGTCAGATATTCTCACCTGGAGATTATGTAATAAGCTGAGCAATATCCATATTATTAATAGAGATGACACTAATTCCATGATCTCCATGACATAATAGGTGGATTTCAACCCCCCTTTTATTTCTTTCCTCTGAACTCATTCATTACTAGCATCTGAGCTTAAAGAGGTTACCACATTACAGACACTTTTAATCTTTTTATAGTTATGTACATCAAAAAGTTGGAGGGGAGGGGGAGGGGATACAAGACACATTAAAAGGATCTTATGAATATATAACTTTAAAGTGACTATCTTTCCACTGCCAGAATCATAACCATTATCTTACCAAGTAAATATTATTCTAAAATAATTGATGCCATACCTTACTAAAACAAAATTTAAGGGAAAACTATCAATACTTGCAGCAAAGCATGTTAGTGGAACAACAGTAAAATTTTAGAAAAGAATATGCTAAATATTATTAAGCAATCTAGCATCAGTTATAAATTACATACCTAGGCAGATAGGACACTGAACTTCTTTGCGTATATCTGCCAACTTTATAGACACATATCTGTAAATACACACCAATACAGAGGTATTAGCAAATCTTAGCATCTAATATTTTACGGAGATGGATCATTGTCAAATGCCAAATTCTCGAGCCCTAGCCCTAAGTCAATGCATTGCTCAGCAGCCCAAATAACAGATACAGGCCATCTTAATTTAATTGATTCAGTAAAAAATGATCTTCCCAGGAATGAAAAAGGAGATGATGTAAAAGAAAGGTATGAAAATAACTTTCAGAGGATTTTGCTAACTCTGACATTTATATACACCTTATAAAAATCATATGAAGGATAAGAGGAAATATAAGTAGTTTCATCTTAAAGTCAAGAGTTTTCATCCAGGTACATCTGAGTTCAAAAACATTATATTATGCATGCATACAAGTTTTTCACATTCTTAGCTTAGCAAAGAAGCATGCCCATGAAAATGTCATTAGATTATAATGCAAATAAATGGGTAATCCAAAAAACCTAGCATCAAAGTTGATGTAACCTCTAGCCTAGGTAAAATGCTTCTCACAGAATAAGTTCATGCCAATGGAAAAATAACATTTACATTAAACAAGGTTTTACACAAGTTCAGTATGAGCAAAGCAGATTATAAAAAATGCTTTTTTTCCCTCATAGCACCATGATGTAATCGCATTACACAAGATAAGAATCATTGATAATGCTACAACATAACATTTTTCTTAGGGCGGAGAAAAGTTCATCGTTTATGCTGTAAGCTCAGATCCCAAACAGTTCTCATCTATCTTGAGAAATTTTCTATTTTATCTCTACTAAAACTATTGAAAAGGGAAAACACATTGCAATCAGATACAAATACAATCCTTCGCCAGTAAACACAACCAAGATTTGACTCCGTTAACAAATGGGTAAATGCATGCAGCAACAAACCAATCGACAGCATGCACAAATACGAACTCATGCTAAAGTCACCAAAGTAACCATCCGTCTTCAAAGGACTCAACAATGAACTCCAACAACTATCCACAACCAGAAAAGCACGAGAGAACGCATCACATATAAATAAGCGAAAACAAAAGCAACACTCTCCAATTCCACCGAATACGCCACATATGAAAACCGCAAACACAAAATAAACCATTCCGACAGAGAATCAAAATCCGCATTGAAAATTCAAGCAGTACCATAACCGTTACAAAAAAAAAGCCAAATCGCAAAGTGAACGACGGAAGAAATGTGGAACGACGAATCAGGTTAACGTACTCGTCTTCGTCCTCTTCGTCCTCTTCGCCCTCTTCGCCCTCTTCGCTCGACGAATCGTTTCCATCGGATTCTGATGACAACAATGAAGCAGAAAAAATATATATCACGAACAGCACAAATCATCGAAATTCAAATGAAAATGCAGCAAGTTGTTAACCAATTCCTATCGCAGAAATTCGGAGTAAAACATTAAAACGACACGTACCGACTTCATCTTCGGGCTGTTCATGGTTGTTTCCCTGGACCTCCTCCTCCTCCTCCTCCGGAGCCTCCGTCGAGCGCTTCTGTGCTGGCATTGGTTTTACTCCAAGCAAAACCTAGCAATGAAATGAAGCTCGAAACCCTCCGCAGCCGGCGGCGGTTACGGAGGAAAACGACGGTGGCAAATTATGACTTTAAGCCTTGACCTTGGCAGGAAGAGGGGGAGCAGAAACTGAAGCTTTGGAGTTTTCAGACGTTGCTTTATAGCTAGTACGAATGCGAAAGAGTGTTCGCGTATCCAATAAAAATACGCCACGTGGATCTCAAGCAACAGTGTCATACTTTGAATGGTGAGATTTGCATGATGATGTGGCGTTCATTTTGTTTTAGGTGTTGCTCTCGTGAACCATGATGCACTTGATTTTTGCCCTCTATTTTTTTATTTATTTTTTGGCTTGGCTGGCCGGGCAACCTTCGTGTTTCTTGGCTCTGCATAAATACGTTGATTGGCGTTACTGATGCGTGAAATTTTAGTCCACTGTCAAATTAATTTTGGGATAAACACAGAAAACTTAAAAGGAAAGATGGTGTAAGTTGTAACAATTAAGTTGTACTATTAGTATCTTATTATCAATCAATTTTATATTTAGATTCATTATGTTGATCTAATGGTTAAATTTATTTTCATCTTAGTCATGATTTCTTAAATTTAATACTTTATATTTATTTCCACAATTATATGGTTATGATTTCTCATAATTAATACTTTCACATTAAATATGAGGAATTATGACCGTATAAAGATGGAAATAAATATAACCGTTGAATCAACATAATCAATCTAACGGTGAGATTAATTGGTAGTAACACAACTTGATTGTTATAATATCATTCCCAAAACTTAATTGGTATTATTTGAAAAATTACTAAAAAATATATAAAAATAATTTATTAGGGTTGAAGTGGTTTTTGTTCGCTAAACATTTTATTGAATATATTTTTCTTATGTCGTAGGAAAGAAATTATCTCATATTATAGAAATAAAAGTATGAGTGGGACCCACATGTAAGAGGAGAGAGAAAAAAATGGTGAGACCTAACTTCTTTTTGTGTGTGTAGAAAAGTTATTTATCTCATGTAAAATTCCGTGGGGTCTTGTGCATCTAGGGGTGATGTCATGTTATACTCCCCTTCTGAACATTATTTCTTATTTATTAAAATTTATTATTCCTTACAAATAAAAGTTACTTCAATTGATAAAACTTGTGGCAGTAATTTGATTTTTTGAAACGAACAATTTATCTATATTTAAAAATTTAATCTGAATCGTCACAACTTGTGGCCAAAAGTCACTTCATATTTCATACTGTCAAAAGATTTTCAAGATTTTCATACATTCAATTTGCTTGAGAATCTGTTGTTGAATTCTTACCATTTAGTTATTTCATTCTATTTTTCTTTCACCTTCCTAATTCTTATCCCTCTCATTCAAGCAACATTGTAAAGGTGTTTGTTTGGCAATGAGTTGGAACAAATCCGAGCCAAATCTAATTGCATATAAATTTTTTCCTTTTGGGATAAAAAAATTAAGGAAATTGGAGGTAGAGCCATTATTGCTTACTAAGTAAAATTATTGATATTGTTATAAAAAAAAAAATTTATTGATATTTTCTTGAAAAGGGAAAAAGGAAAACGATATTAAAGCAATGAAAGATTTTACCTGAACAAAAAAAAATTGGTATTCCAAGACCCATGTGATCTTTCCATTGGTGATATTTGTACCAAAAAAAGCTTTTTTCCTCTCTCTTTTCCCTCTCTTTCTTCCAAAGTGAAGATGGTGCGCGAGAGCATAAAAATAAAGCTTCTTACCTAAATTACTATCACAAAATCAAATAAAAATGCTAAATTCTTGCAATAAAGATTCTTATTGCACAATTGCTTCACATCTTGTTCATCCTTTTTGAAATTATTTTAATGATTTTTTTTTTTGGTATAATATTTTAATGAATTTAACTTTGGTTAATCTCTGTACTTGGTAATTAAAACCAATACAAGATTCTTTCTTAAATTATTACCACGCAATCAAATAAAAAATGGTAAATTCTTGAAATAAAGATTCTTATTGCACAATTGCTTCACATCTTTTTCATCCTTTTTGAAATTATTTGAATAAATTTAACTTTAATGAACTTCTGTACTTGGTAATTAAATCAATCTGTATAAACTATAAAGGGATGCTTACTAAATAAATTTATTGATATTTTCTTGAAAAGGGAAAAGGGAAAACGATATTAAAGCAATGCAAGATTCTTACCTAAATTACTACCACAAAATCAAATAAAAAATGGTAAATTCTTGCAATAAAGATTCTTATTGCACAATTGCTTCACATCTTGATCATACTTATTGAAATTATTTTAATAAATTTAACTTTGATTAATCTCTGTACTTGATAATTAAAACCAATACAAGATTCTTTCCTAAATTATTACCACACAATCAAATAAAAAATGGTAAATTCTTGAAACAGAGATTCTTATTGCACAATTGCTTCACAACTTTTCATCCTTTTTGAAATTATTTGAATAAATTTAACTTTAATGAACCTCTGTACATGGTAATTAAATCAATCTGTGTAAAGGGATGCTTCTCTCCCTCTTAATTTCATGTAGACATAAAAGTTTATTAAATTTATTTAAGGTTTGCATTCATCATTTAACATGACACAAAAAAATTTCCTACACACACAACATTTTGTGGGGCCCACATTTTTTGAAGCAAAAAAAAATTAAGACACGCAAAACGAATCTCTATAATATTGCACAATCACTTTTCCTACAACATAATTCTTATGAAACACTTTATTTAATCGTGTGTAACATTAGTAATCAATTCCAAGTATACGTAGAAATCTAGTAAAGCATAAACATTTAACACGCATACATGAGAGACAAAATCTTACCTATGACAAGCAAAGACTCGTTAAGATTACTTACCAGGAAAAAAAACTCACTGAGAATGATTAAAAAATTTAAATTAAAAAATTAATTTTCGTCAACTGTTTTCTTTTTTCGGAGGTGATTATTTCATTAAACGATATTCACACTATCTTCTTTTTTTTTCTTCAATAAATTCAAGGGTATCCTCCAGCCGTAATCGAAAACTAATTCCTATCGAGCACTGTCGGATCTTTTTGGGGCGGCTCGCCCAAATCATTTTTTTTCCATTCTCAGGCCTCGAACTCGAGACCTCTAATTAAAGGGCTCAAACTCCTTACTCCTGTGACAAAAGAATTTGGTATATTGACACTATCTTTATATATGTGAATGTGCTTTTATGTAATATTTAATTAAGAATGTCAACTTTAAAACTTATCAATTTAATGATTAAATTCAATGGGAAGATTGTTTTTTTTTTCGGTATGAAATGTCTTCTGAAAAAATGACATAGATTATATATAATGTGTGTCCTGCTCATGTTTATTTTAATTACTATTTTTGTGTTGGGAATAAAGGGCAATCCCAAACAACATGTTTCGAATTAATTCGAGGGATAAGATACGTTTACAAATTTTTTTTACAAATTAATACTATCGGTCGTACACTGCATGATTAAAATATGACCGGTCGTATTTAGTGTAATTTGTAAGAGTTTATAAATAAAAAAGTTTGTAAATATAACATCCCCGTACTTAGGTATGTAAATGAGTTGAGTCAGAGACGGATCGACGTCGTTGCCACAGAAATTTGAGAAGATTTTTTTTTTTAAGGGGTAGGTGATTTAGGTCAAGTAAAAAAAAAAGTATATTTAGAAAGATTGAAAAGAAAAAAGTAAATATAAGCCCAACTATGTTAGTTAAAATCGGGATTTTACCTAAGATCTGAAGGAAGATAAAAATTTGTGGGTTCGTAGTAATTCGACAAGTCTCAATAAAAGATAATTTTCTATATTTATTTTATTTGTTATTGTAACAGCTTAGTTGACTCTTGATTATTATTATTTTTATGTTAAGTTAAAATTTTGTTTTCTTTTCTTGTTTATATATTTTTTAATACTATTAGAATTTTCTTTAAAAAAAATCTTCCGGGACGCTACCCCCAATCCCACCTTAAGTTTGTACACATGAAAAAAAAATTCTTGGTCCATCATTTAAGTTGAGTCAAACTTAATATCTAACGTTTGGGTTTAGTTTGCTGGGAATAAAACGATACTTAAATATTATCATTTATTTAAATAAGCTAAGTATAAAGCTTAAGAAGTATGATTTTTTTAAAATATGAAGCTTAACTCATTTAATTTGTTTATAACAATTATATTTTCTTTGCTGACTTTTTTTTAACTTCAACCCTCGATTAATTTTTTAATAATTGTTACTGTATGAATAATAAAAAGATAACTTTTATGTGTGACTCGCGTTAACAAAAGAAATTCTATATACGCAGAATTTATCTATATTAAAAAAAAAACGGTAATTCGATATTGTAAAAATTTAATTTCACTTACAACAACTTGGCGTGTGCCACTTCACATCGTGTAAAAAGATTTTTAGGAGGTGTAAATAGGTTAGGTTAGGCTAGATTTTAACTTAAATAGGTCAGGTCTGTAAAAAATATTGGGTCTGGTCTAGCCTGTTAGCCTGTGTAGGCCTCAAATTACAAGTATGGTCTTACCTATATTTAAAAAGTAAAAGATTTGGCCCGTTAGTCTATTAAACCTATTAAACATTTAATAATTAAAAGAATAACTAAAATAATATTAATTTATTATTTAAAATTACTAAAATAATGATTTAATTTATTTTATTTAAAATTAATAATATAATATAGGTCGGCCTGTAGACTTATACGTCTGACATGTACAAAAAAGCTATGGCCTATTTTCTAAATAGATTTTCTTAAAAGCCTATGCCTATTATATTTTATTATTTATAATAGGTCAAATTTGACCTAATATAGGCTAGGCAGTAGACCCCTGTAGACCGACTTAGCCCATTTATATCCCTAGATACATACTTCAAAATTTATTGGTGAAATCTTATCTTATTCTCATTTTTCTCTTATCTTCATATTCGTCTCATTTAAATAACATTACAAGGAAGTTTTTTTTGCTACAACATTACAAGGAAGTTATTTCGAAATAAGTTGAACAAATCCAAGCTAAATCTAATTGTATATTAATATTTGTCTTTTTGGGATAAAAAGTAAAATTATTGATAATTTCGTGTAAAAGAAAAAAGGAAAAAGATATTAAAGCAATACAAGATTCTTACATAAATTAACATCACCAAATCAAATAAAAAGGGTAACTTACTGCAATAAAAGATTCTTACTACGCAATTGGTTCACATCTTTATTAATATTATTTAAATAAATTTTAATTTAATTAATATTTGTATTTGGTAATTAAATCAATCTGTGTAAAGATATGCTTTGCTTTTTAAAAAAAAAATGCTTTGCTACCTCTTGATTTTATATGTTTGTAAGATTTTATAATTAAAATTATTTAATGATGGGTAAAATTAGTATCAAATTCAAGGATGCCTGAAAATCCAGTAATGCATAAAAATGGAACACTCAAACATCAAGACAAAAGCTTGATTATAATGAGTAAAAAAAATTAAATAAATAATTTTCACAACTATTTTTTTTAGATGAATCTTTCATTCAACAATGTTCACACCATCTCCTACATGTGAATGTGCTTTTATGCAATAACAAATTAGGTCTTCCTTATAGAGATTAAGAATCAAGCTACAATGGAAGTACCTAAGTCTTAAAACCTACAAGTAGTATATTTATAGGACTTAGACCCAAATGTAAAGGTAATTGATTAATATTGCATGAATGAGCTCAAAGGATACTTATCAATATGTATGCATTATCCATGACTTTAAACACTTCAAAGAAATTTGAACAACTCAGGTAAAAGACTCTTGACAAGTTTTATAACTTCAAAATTTGTTTTTCAAGTCAAGGTATTGATTCAAAATTTGTTTTTCAAGTCAAGGTATTGCATTAAAAATGGCTGGAGACAATTTGAAATACATTGGAACTCAAAATTAGGGGTGTGCATGGGTCGAATCGAACCAGAATTTTTGAAAAATCGAACCGAATTGGTTTAAATTCAAAACTGGTTCGGTTCGGAAGCGGTTTGGTTCGGAAGTGGTTCGGTTCGGTTCGGGTCGAAACCGGTTCGGATCGACCCTCTTTTGAAAGGAAAAAAATAAAAATTTAAAAAATAAACTTATAAAAATCAATTTGGTTCGGTTTGAAAATGGTTCGATTCGGTTTAGAAACGGTTCGGTTCTTAAACCGGTTCTAAAAATCAGTTCGGTACATGAACTGGTTCTTTAAAAATCGGTTCGGTTCATGAACCGATTTTTAAAAACCGGTTATTTTAAGGGGCAGTTCGGTTTGGTTCAATTTTTTGTTTATTTTGCACACCTCTACTCAAAATACTGCATTTTCAGTTGCTGTCAAGAAAGCATTCGAATACTTTCTTGACAAGTAATCAAATACTTTGTTTCCAGCATAGTAATCGAATACTTTTCATAAGTATTCGAATACATGCTGAAGTATTCGATACTTTGCGAAAAGTAATCGAATACTTACTGAAAAGTAAGCATTTTAACGGCTAGTTTTGATCCAACACTTATATATACTCATTTGTCACGTCTTAAACTAGTTGAAATCACTCTTTTATTGAATATACAATCATTCTTGACTATTCTCTTTGAATCAAACACATCAATTACTCATTCTTACTCATTTTGATCATAAACACCCTTTGAGCTCTTCTCTTGTGATATTCATCATTACCTATAAGCTTCAACTTGTTCAATCTGTATTTTAAGAGTAGTTATTCATTTCTAAACACTCAGCTATTGAATACTTGAGTTGAGAGTAGTGAAACCCTTTGTATTCGAGAGAATACCAAATTCATAAGTAAATTTGGAAAGGCATCCAAGAGCCCAAAGTCTTGGAAGATGGTTTATCAAGCACCTTCAAGCTTGATAATTAGTGAAAAAGGGTGATCGAACGGCGTCAATCTGGACATAGGTCATGGTGGTGGTGAACGAGTCAGGATATATCTAGTTTATAATTTTTCTAACCTTGAACTCTTTAATTTATCTTGAAATTGCATTATTAGATTGTGTTTATCTATTTAATAGCTCATATTTATTGCTCATACACTAATACTTTTACTTAGAATTATTTGTGCTAAATCAATTGATTGAAGAAATATTGTTCGAAATATTAAAGGAGGCTTTTTGCGAAAAAAAAATTAAAACTCAATTCATCCCTATTAAGTATTGAAGTCACTTATCTAACAAAGTACATAGAGTTTTGGGGTAAAATTGCAAATTATAAAAAATTATTTGAAACTTATAAATAAATTAGTGAGAGACTAATTTATGAGATAAAAGGTTAAAAACAAATGTTTTGAAATATTAAGTATTGGCTAAAAAATAAATGTGAAAGGAAATGGTAAAAGAGAAAATCTACCAAGATAGAAGGGGTTCAATGAGTAAATGACCAATTAAGTTAGTTGACCAAGTCAATCAACCTTAAGTGAGCAAGAAATCTAATTTTTGTCAAAAAGCCCTCTCAGTCTTCACCATCGATGGTCTTCGCCTCCTAAGAACCAAACTCCATTGTTGAACATTAAAGAACACCCAAAGGTGAGCTATAGTGAACGAAATCAATTGTTCCAAAGGCAAAATTGTTTAGAATTTAACCAAGAACAAAAACTCTGCCTCATTTTTGGATATGAAACATTGTTAAGTGAGATATTTCCCTTTTACAGTTTCAAAAATATTGGAAAATTTATGGATTTTGGGAGTGTTTGAGCTCATAGGTGCTTTAAAGATTTTCTTCTCCACATTCTAGAAGGATTTAGGGTAAGAAATCAAAACTCATTTTATGTTTTCATGGAATTTTGACAAGTTTAGGTTTTCATATGTGTAAATTCCGAAAATATTGGTTAGTGTTGTTAGATTGTCAAAATGATGTAGTTTCTTTTGTAAAATATGCTTAGGATTGTTTATTGATAAGGAAAAACCAATGAATCAACCATTTAGCTCACTTTGAAAAAAAATGTTCAAGATCATGTGAGGGTGAATTTCGAAAATTCTATTTATGAGGGATTTTGATGGATTATGATGGTGTGTTAGGTGCTAATTAATGATGTAGTGTTGAGTCTTGTAACTTGATGGTGGAGAAGTACCCATTGGGGAAAACATTAGTTCAAGACCAAGTTTGTTGAATTTCACCAAAGAGAGTAAGTTAAGTGACTGAGTATTCAAGAGGATTTTTAGCCAAATGCTTGATATTTCATGTTTTGAATGTTTGTATTGATCACACAACCACATTTTGCCATAGGTTGCATTGTTGTGGTTTGTGTGATTGAGGGCTTTTGAGATAGTAAAGGGCAAGTGAAAGAAGTCTACAAATCAGGTAAACTTCTAGACCTTAGGGTCAATCCCCTTGTGTGTTCCACTATGATCCAATGGAGTAGTGGTTTTATGATAAATGTGTGTTATAACATTATGACATAGTAGCATGCATTTGAGTACGACAATGAGTTATGAGTTATAAACTATGTATATGATAATGTAATATGTTTGAGATGTATCTCTGACCAATAGATAGATTTATGTTTACAATTACTTTTCTTGGAGCTCGACGGCCGACAAGGATTTCCATGGGATAAAATATCTAAGAAAATAAAAGGTTTCTTGAAAGTGTTATGTATGGACTTTCCTTGGAGCGAGCCCTTGAGGAACTCCATGGAATTTGATGCTAAGAGACAAAAGGATCTCTTGGAATACCTGGGAGTTGAGTTGAGAGTATGTATGATATGATGATGTATTATATGCTATGTTATTTTACTGTGATGCACATAAAGTGAACTATAGGGTGAAGTGATCCTCCAAGGACCCTTAATTTACTGAAATTTTTATCTCACCCCTCGTTAAGGGTATTATTTCAGGTACCTCCATAGATAAGAGGGAGCATCCCGTGGCAAGAAGCCCACTTAGATGATATGACATAGCATGTGGATTTTCTGTTTATATTTTTATGTGGATATCAAATTTGTTTTAGCATTCACATGAGATGTATATTTTGAGGCCTAGATGATGGCTATATGTACCATGTATAATTCCAATTATGTAATTGTTTAGAGAACATTGAACATAGATTATGTATTTTGGACATTATATCATTGTTATGTATTTTTCATGAGTTGGTATTTGATCATGTTCATCTTGTAAGATTCATGTACAATTGATTATAGGACATGGATATGAATGATGTAATATCAATATGATTATAGATCATTGTTGCATAATTGGACAATAGAATATGATATGTAAATGTATGATTCATGAGATTATACTATGTTCAATTATATATGTAATGAGATGTGTAAAGAACCAATTCAGCCCAAAAGCTTAAGCTGTTGGGTGATGCTACATTAATGGTCTTATATATCTCAACACGTCCCCTCACACGAGAGCCCACTGGGCTTGAAGGGTGGACAATGCACAAGCCCACCTACATGTGTGAACAAAGAAATTCCACTTGAAATAAAGTGGGGGGCGGCGAGGATCGAACCCGTGACACGAGACTCTGATACCATGTAAAGAACCAATTCAACCCAAAAGTTTAAGCTGTTAGGTGAGGCTACATCAATGGTTTTATATATCTCAACAAGATGGTCCATGGAGGGATCTTAGATTTCATGCCTTGAGATGGTAAAGAATAACATGAAATATGTATAAATGTCTATTAGGTGATACTATGGACTTGGATAGGAGTGTAATATCCCATTACACAACAAAATAGGACCGTTATGCTCTCTGCCAGGGAGTAATCCAATAGGTAATCGATTACTGCCTTGGCAGAAACGAATTTTGAGCAACTATTTTGGAAGTAATTGATTACTTTTCTGGCAGTAATCAATTACTTGAGAATATGTAATTGATTACTTCCCGTGATAGTGGAGTAATTTGTTACTCCTCGTGTTGTAATCGATTGCTCTGTTAGGCCTAAATCAATGTTTAATGAGTACTGTGCCTAAGTTAATGATAATGGACTTTAGGGGAACTATATTAATTAAGTGGTTTGATTTTTTCATATTGCATGAGAATTCAATTTTCATATTGTGACTCAATTAGTGGTGGGCCCCACATTTATTAAAAAGAGAAAAAGAAATTGAAGAAAAAGAAAGCTTTTCATGCAACAAATTAATTAATCACAACATGATATAATTGAATTAATCATTGTAAATAACTTTGAAAACTTATGTCATTAATTAATCACAACATGATATAAGGTCTTAGAGTAATTAATCATTGTAGATAACTTGGTGAAAACTTATGTCATTGAATATAAAATTATTTATTTAGCAGAAAAGAGAAAAGAAGTAAAAGAAATTTTTATCCGTAATTTTAATTCAACTACTTAATTGTAATTGCGCTTAATATTATATACAATCATAATAAATCGATTTTAGAATGGGTGTTATATTGATAAATCATAATTATTAAATATAATAATCGATCAATAATAAATAACAAATGCAAGAGTTTTTATTAAACTAATAAACGATCAGAACGCCGTAAAAGCCATAGGTCTCTGTTATCAAAAAAAGAAAGAAAAAAAGCCATAGGTCTCATCAATTTTTATTATTTTTTATTTTTAACAAACACTTATCTTTAATTCTTTATTTTTATTAAAGAAATTATAACCTCAAATTTTATATTTGCTATAGTGGCTTTGCGATGTCCCTTGTCGTTGTTTGTCTGAGACATCAACCTCAGTAACCTTAAACTCCACGTCTTTCCGGCGACCGCGGCATTAACGCTTGCACATTCTGGCGGTCAACGATTCGAACACGGAGAGACTTAGTGTGTACGAGGACACCCACAACTTAGTTCCTATGTAGCTGTCAACTCCAATTCTATTGTTCCAGTGAGTGAGTGAGAGAGAGAGATGGAGCAAATTTCAAGTTCAGGTTACAAGGATTATGTAGCAGGCTTGCTCGCTGGCGTTGCCGCTGTAGCCACTGGCCACCCCTTTGACACCGTGAAGGTTCAATTTTTATCAACTGTTCTGAATGTGTTATCTTATCCCTTTCACCACACTCTCTTTGGTTTACTTCATTTTTTTTTTAAAAGGGTTTGAGAGATTATTTGATAATTGTCCCTATCTGCTGAGTGTCTCTGCTGTTCTGCCTAGTGTTCGTTTAGGGAGTTTGAAAACTTGGTGAATATGAAAAGGTTTTCATTATCACTAAAAATAAAAGGGGGTGCTCTTATTTTCAATTGTCCATTATTTTTTGTCCCCGCTATTGTAATCAAGTGTAAGACAATTTACATCCCAAATTTTCAACAGGGTCATTTTTCTTTTCCATTTTTACCAAGCAGACACTTGATATGGTTAGTGTTATATAGTATTTTCATTGTTCATGGTTGATCGATCAGTTTAAGATTTATTCTCTCTACTGTGTATGTCAACTTAAGTGTGTATGATATGTGGGATTATGTTGAGTTTTCGGTACTACTTTGCAATCTTCATGACCAAGTTCTAGTCCTTTTAACTGACAATTGCTAGATTTTGCATAAGATGATATATATTGTGACTTATATGCTATATAGGGATGATATTTGATTCAAAGTTTTTACTGATTTGCTTGTTTCTCTCATATGTGTATGTAGTATGATAATAAATAAGGGAGAAAATAATAGGAGAGTTGAGAATTTTTTTTTTTTTTTTTAATATATGAAGTTCTCCACCAATGGAAGGAAATAATAATAATTTTCTGATCTCATTGGCACATGCAATTTTGTTGCCATGCTTTTCTTTTCCAAATGTTTGCATTTGATAAAAAATGATTAAAAAACTCTCAGATGATCGAGCTCTTTTAAATGAAATTATGATGAAAGGGTTTTTCCTTCCTTCTTTTTTTGTTGGGTTTTAATATAATCTTGGTAAACAGGAAGCGCGGAAATCTTGGAGTTTAATGTTATCCAAGCAAAATTATTAATTTATTATATGATTAAATGATATGTGGGTTATGAGCAGAAATAGGATTATAGGGACAAATATATGACTTGTTGCTGACACGGGGAGTGGAGCCTACTCATTTATAATTAACATAGATAATTGTTATGTATATGGTAATTGGATCAGCAGTACCATATTTGTGAGCTAGAGAGCATAACCTGGATATCTGGAAATTTACAGCTCCTTAATATGTTAACACTATTCATATATTGCATTCTGAAAGGGGATAATGAGCTATAAAAAAGCAGAGAAATTTCTGACATATCGAATTTGTGGACCACAACTCACAAGCATACCTTGTTTTGAACAATTTTCCTGAATCATAGTTCTCTCGTTGCAGTGAGAAATGATATGTTATCACTTGATGCTGTAATGTGCCAAGTAGTGGCTCCACTGATCACAGTCCTTATAATTGTTAATGTACTTGTAGGTTTTGGACTGTTATTTTGAGTTATGACAAACATGAGCATTTCTTTTAACCCCTGCCCTACCTTCCCCCTCTAAAAGAAAAGGTTCATCTTTTTTATCATTTTCTTTTGTCCACGATCTTCTACTATTTTTTTATCTATCATACTTATATATATTTTAGGTTCTTCCTTCCATGTTTCTTGGCGACTTCAGGATAATTTTAATTGTGTTTAACTATATATTTAATTATTATCTACTTTTAAATTTTAGCTTATCTGTAAACTTTTTTTTTTTTTTAGGTGAAGATGCAAAAGCACAACACAGAAGCACATATGATTCAGTATAGAAGTGCATTGCATTGCACTGCTAGGATATTGAAGACTGAAGGAGTATGTTGACCTTTAACTTCCAATGGATAAAATTAATGCGTTATTCATTCCAAGTCCACACAGGAATATGAAATAATTGATAACGGCTAATTTGAATCAGTGCTGGTTAATATCCTTTCTTGTGTATAACAGCAGGAGGTCTGGTCAATTTTAGTTTATCACAATGTAGGCATGTAGAGTAGTGGGGTCATTTACCGGATTGATATTGTTTCATCTAGTTATTAAGATTGGAAATTCTATAAATCATGAGACTATCACGTCATCTGATATTTGTATTCTTTTTCTGGAGTCTGGTTGTAGGTGCACACAAAATGTTGTTTTGGGAGCTATCTTCCTATAGAAGAAATAATGTTATGTCTGAACTGGAGATTATATTTCATATAAGCTAATGATTGTGACATATTTTGTTAATTATTTGTAAAAATCTGGGAAGAACATCATTTATTCTGTAAATGCAACAGGCAAATATATCCAATTGTCACATTTTCTCTTTTTTGCTATTGTGATGCTTTCCTCTCAAGTGAAATTGTTTCTCTCTCCCCAGCTCCCACATCTTGCCTTTTGAATATTGATTGAAAAAATATAATTGGAAAAAGGTGATACTAAACTTGCCCCCCTTTCATCATGAACTTTTAACTTTTTCTTTTACTATAAATTCTCCCTCCAAAACTGCAGAAGCAAGAGGGTTAAGACTGATTATCCCAAAGCCAAATTTTAGAAGTTGGTTTTATCGTATATATATATATGTATATATCTTGTATAATTGAAGTTGAGGAAGGAAAACTTGGATGATAGGTGAGGGATAATTAAATGTACTTTAATTGTCTTATATTCAATATTGCTAATACTATCCATATTCAGTTGTATGTAAAAGACTAGTTTTCTTAAAAGTTTAAGCTGTTAGGTAGAGATCTATGAATGATTTTTTTTTTGTCTATGACATGCACCCTCACCTAAGCCCATAGACTTTAAGTATAGACAATGCATGTACCTTGTGATGAAACTCCATTTAACTATGAAGAATGGGTGTGACAATTGTCGAAGTCTTGAACTCTTAGTTATAGAGGCTATGATACTATGGTAAAGGCTAACTTTCCTAAAAGCTTAAACTGTTGGGTGGAGGTCCATGAATAATTTTATATCTCTAATAATATGATATGTAATGCTTTGTTTTTATTATTTATTTTTAATTAAAAATGTAATTTAGTACTAACTTTGTTTCAGATCAAAGGACTTTATAGAGGAGCAACATCATCTTTTGTTGGGATGGCTGTTGAAGGTTCACTTTTTTTTGGCATTTATTCCCAGACCAAACTGTTCCTTCAGGTGTGCATGGAAATGACTTAAATGAAATTTATCCTGATTTGACATTGCACCAATCAGCATAAGTTGTTACGAGATAGAGTAATAATAATCTTTTTAATGATTTTGTGGATGTATCTGTTATGATGTATCTTGTATCTCTTAGTGTGCTTTAATTCATGCCTTCTACTTTTGTTTTTCTCCACTAATCTAGGGTGGTGTGCGAAGTGGTGAACCCCGGCCTCAAGTGATAATACCATCTGCAGCTTTTAGTGGTGCCATCAATAGTTTTGTGTTATGTCCAACAGAGCTGGTGAAGGTAAAGTGAACCTAAGGTTTTATGCTGCAGTGTCATTGGTAGCTCTGTTTTCTCTAACCATGCCAATTTAAATTTGAACTTCTCCAGTGTAGGATGCAGATCCAAGGCACTGACTCTCTGGTTCTTAATTCCACTAGATACAGTAGTCCCCTTGATTGTGCCCTTAGCACTGTAAAAACTGAAGGGGTGAGGAAATTCTGCAACATTCTGCAACGTCATGATTAATTTGTTATAGCTGATGGAATTCCTTTCAGGTGAAAGGAATTTTTCGTGGAGGTTTTACAACATTGCTTAGAGAATCTATAGGGAATGCTGTGTTTTTCAGTGTATACGAATATGTGCGGTATCACATGCATTCACATACCAAAGCTGCTTCATCCAATTACAGCAACCTGATTGACATAGGAATTGGGATTGTTACTGGTGGCCTTGGGGGTGTGGCTGTAAGCATCTTGACAACTAAGCAAGTTTTTTCTGCAGTGGTGACAACTAAATATGCTATTAACCATACTGAACCTTTTTTTTTTATTGTTCTATCAGTTTTGGTTGACGGTTTTGCCCCTTGACGTGGCAAAGACTTTAATTCAGACTAACCCTGATAAAAGTTGTTCAAGAAATCCATTTCAGGTCTTGAGTTCAGTAAGCTCTCCTAAACCTTTCAACATCTGTTTCTTTAATTGCCAATCATTTAAAAAAAGGATATCCGAAATAGATCCGACACCAACTAGTTTGGGATAAAGGTGTTGTTGATGTTAACGTTGATATACGAAATAGAGAGGCCTAAAGTAGTTTTATTTGTAGGTGTACAGGAGGGCTGGATTGAAGGGGTGTTATACAGGCTTGGCTCCTACAATAAGTAGAGCATTTCCAGCTAATGCGGCAACAATTGTCACCTGGGAGCTAGCAATGAAAATGTTAGGCATTAAGCATGATTGAGGTTTGTTCCTTTAAATTTAAGATATGATGACTTTTAATTATCAGACTCATATCAAGTGGTGATTGCTGTTGCATTATTTTTCTAGAGTCTACGTAATTTATGTTGCGGATTATACAACAAAGCTCAAGTTTGCTTTCGTGAAGCCAATATTACAAACTAGATCAGAGTTGGACGAAGAGAAGAATGCTTTTAAAAGATTGCATTTTAGGGAGGAGCTTCTAATTTTTTCAATTTTTGTGTTTGTTGTGTGTTTTATGTACGAGGATAGCATTCAACATTGCATTTGAAGCTGCTTGTTGTTTAATTTTAAGATTAGAGAGCTTGGAACAAGGGGCCTTGATTTTAGCTGCCCTCAAAAAAAAAAAATTCCCATCAAATCTTTTGGATAGAACATTTCTATCACTGGAATGAAACAATAGTTTAGTGTATAAGATGACTGTAAGGACATTCAAGTTAATATTTTGGAAATGGAAGCAGCATGTATGACCAAGTCAAAAAAATCTATTATATATATATATATATATATATATATATATATATATACTTTGACACCGGTGTCAAATTCGGAATTTGATACCTTATCTGAAAGCCGTTAGATCAAGAAAAATCAATGGCTTTGATTTGTAAGCATGTGACACCATTGATCTTTTCTGATCTAACGGCTTTTATGCAAAGTTACTTGCCTCTCTCTCTTATCATCTTATGCAGTTACTTGTTGAAATTTCAGCTGTCCGTGTCTGGCTCATTTACGTTTGTGTTTTTGTTTTTTGTTTTTTGCTTTTTGTTTTTCTTTCTTTTGTTTTTTGTTTTTTTATATATTCAACAGTTCATCAATTACTATATTAGTCCAGTTCGAATACTATCGGATCCATTTTAAGAGGTGGTTTCCCAAAATTATTTTCTCCCTCATGTTTTTAGTTCCCTTTTATCTGATTTATTAACATTAACGTTAACGTTAGATTTTTAGTACCTCTTGCCTGATCCTTAACATTAAAGTTGCATTTTTCTCTTGATTGGTTACCATGGAGGTTCTATCTTAGATCGTGTACATGTTCGATGATGAATGTTTGAATCATAAAGTTGAGGCAATTAGGTTGTTCGTTTTCTGATTCAAATTGAGTAATGTAGAGCTTCAAATTCTGGGTCGAGTTGCACCTTCATCTCTATGAACCTTGAAAATGGGCTTCTCCCGTTGCTCAATTGAGAGATATTGTAACAAAGAGAGAAAGGGAATGACCTAACACTGATTTTGACCATTAATAAAATAAAATAAATCAAATCTGGGTACAAACAACGGTTGAAAATGACCGTAAAAACTTTCAGTGGATAATTCCCTAAACTATAATCCTCAGGGTTGAAGATTATGTGTTCCACATTTCAATTGAATATTGTTTATTTTATGGAACATTTAATTTTACAGCTGATTACTGTTTATGATGAGGATCCTCCGCATTTGTAACCGGAGAGTCTGGTTTTCCATCCAATAGTTCATGTTTAATGAATTATGTATATCATTGATTTTTTTTATTAGGTAATAAAATATTTTTAAGGGATGACATACCTTGCAGTTCCAAAACTGATTATTATCGTCCTTGCTAAAATAAGTATCTGTATATTTCATATATCAAACTATTCTAAATAAACATTTCATAGCCTAAGGATATGTTTGGAAGGAGGAGAATGAAACAAAGGGAGTCAGGGACTGGGAGAAAAAAAGCTCTAAGTAAAATAATTGATTCTTGTTTGGGAGATTTAAAAATGAGGGATTATAACTTATAATATGAACATGTAGCCTCTCAGAACCCTTCTCTACTTTTATTGTTATATTTTTTTAATTATTTCTCCTTCCTTTTCTTCTTTCTTCCAAATATATTTTTTATTATGGTTGCGGCTTCTTAGCATTATGCTTGGCAGTGGAGCATACCGAGGTGGGCTTTTCATCGCACCCCTCAAGTTAGTACCCAACTGCCCCTTACTTACATAAGGTATTTTGGTAGCGATAACTTGAACTCATTAAATAAAAATATTAAAACCCTAAACCCTACCAACCAGTCTGCTCCTATGAAAATTTCAAAATAAATTCACAATAATTAATAATTAATCACAAACTTAAAGCCAAAGGAATATCTTTTCAAGGGTTGAGGGAGCAATTGCCTCCCATTAATCTTTTTGAATAATATTTACTATTAATTTTATGCGACTAATGAATGTCATTTTAAGTTTTCAATAAGTTTTTGAAGAAAAATTCGATGACAATTCTAAATTATCAGCATGATATATATATATATATATATATATATATATAGTGTGTATATATAAAAAATATATATATATATATATATCAAATGGGCAGCTAACCTAGTTCTCAGATAAACCATTAACTTACTTCAATCCTTTGAGGATGGTAAAATATCAATCCTTTGGTGGGTAGAACAGCATGAGTACCACAAGGTGGGTACAAATTGCCAAGTTGTATATTTATCATCTTCCACTTACAATTCAACCCTTTAATAGTAAAACTTGTACGTTACAAACAAATGCCCCTTGTAGCTTGTTATATGAAATGAGTGGGGAATGCATTTTTTTTTTATGTTTGGCTTTGGCTGCAAAGATTTGTACAAAGAAGTGTCCTCTAGCATGAATAATAAACAAACGAAAAAAAAATCAAAAGTAGAAATGAGAACAATATTAAGTGGTATCTATCTATCAATGCACTAATTAATGCACACTTATGTTTTGGTACCGTTGACAATTTTGTCTAACAATAATTACCCACTATCTTTATTCCTTAGTCTAAGTAATTTATCATAGATAGTCAAATTTGTAGACAAATTTTGTCTACAAAGATAAATGCATTGATCTATGATAGATATGTAGTCTCTAGGCTAAGACTTATAAACCACGCAGTATTTGTGCATATGAAAGAGTGCCGCCATATGCTACTTACACCAAAATTTTATCTCAGTCCACATTACTTATCTAAGTCAATTATATTTTAACAAAATATTGTTAGATGCAGAAAAAGAAATGATATTATCAAATCATATTTGATTGTAAATATTCTTTTAATTTATTTTCATAGTTATATATTTTTTAATTTGATTAATTGCCCCAACAAAATTAAGTTTTGGACATTTAGCAAATACAATTTCATCAAAATATCAGAGAAAGTAATGCTAGTAAATTGAAGAAGTATATGCAAAAGAAACATATACTTTCAAAAGTCATGTGTTCAAGCAAGATCTTAAGGAGTTTAGGTGAAGATATCCTCTCATAAATGTAACTAGAAGGAACAATCTCTGCACTTAGATTGATAGAAGATAGAGAACATCTTAATTTGAGGAGCAGTAACATTAATTCAAATATGGTGTCGGGGATTTTATCTGAATGGCATGCTTGCCTCAATGTTCATAAATGTCCATCTCACCAATGAAATCATTCTCCATGATAGTCAGCTGTACTTTTGCGACGCCTCTCGTTATGCCCAGCCAAACGCGTTCTACAACTCCTTTTTGAGTCATCAAATTCTGAAAGTTCATGAAATCTAGAAAATTACAAGATTTTGAAGAGAAGTTAGTTGCCACAGAAAATTGTCAAGACACTGAATTAATTTTGTTCCAATGGAGAGTAATATATGTTTTTTTGGTTGATTTATATTACACAAGGGACATGTTCAAGTCTTCCCCTTGCCTGAAGAGAAAAAAAATTATGTAAGTATAATATTAATGTGCAAAAATTATGTTGATGAATGAGTGTTACCCTAAAACATGGGCTTTATGGACATATTAGGATCTTTTACAAAAAAATATTTATTTATTTAATTCATTTTTGAAATAATTATCTCAACAAGTGTGGTTAATCTCGCACGTTGACCGTACGGTACAAGTCCTGCACGTTAATATACGGGATTTAGTGTCAACGTGGAAATCCCGCACGATAAACATACGAGACTCTTGAAGTTCTGCATTACAAACATACGAGACTAGTCTCATATTACTCTCGTGTAGGACTTATATATGTATCTATAAGTCTGTAAACCACACAAACCCCCCTCATTTTCTCCTTTCATTCATCTCTCTTTGTCCCACATGAGATCAATATGGGACTAGTCTTGTACATTTTCCGTGAGAGACTTTCATGTTGGCACTAATTCCACATAATTAACGTGCAAGACTTATTTTGTACGGTTAATGTGTATAATTAACCGTATCAGTCTAAATAATTATTTAAAAATAAATTAAATTGGAATATATATATAATTTTTGATGAAAGATCCTAATTCGGTAAAAAAAAACCCTAAAATATGCATAAACACTTTTAGTAATATTGGTTGATCTGATTAAAATAACCAATGAACCCACCGTGTCTTGTCAACCTAATGGATCAGAATGATGACTCCAAATCTAATTGATCAAAAAAATAGAAGTTGGATCCATATTTAGTGTTTGGTAAATGCCATTCAGAATAAATATATCTGCCAAGATCTTGATGTCAGATCAGCCCATCTTACTACAAACAGCTGGTCAACTACGATTTGTCTTAGTGAATAATGTTATAGTAATAGAATTGTATTTTTTTTTGGACGATAATAGAATTGGATTTGAAATCATTCTGGGAATGGTTTCTACAACGTTGTACAAAATCAGAGTAGTGTTTCTATATCCAAGATTTTTTATTTTGGGTTGCTAAATCTTTCTGGATTAGTTCTATATCCAAGATTTTCCATTTTGGGAGTTGCTAACTCTCTCTGGATTATAAGTCACAATCAATAGATTAGTTTATTATAGCTGTGTGTGTTTGGTAGAAGTGAAAATCCCAAAGTAAGAATTTTGTAGGTAAAATTAAACAAAATACAAGGAAACAATATATGCAGGGGGAGAGCCTTGGCTCAAGACACAAGATTATTATCCTAGAAATGCATGTCTCGTTTTCACTGCAAAGCACACCCTAATGCACCATTTAAATTGAAGAGAGTTTTGTCCTTAATTTCCTCAACCTAGGGTTGCTTGAAAAGAGAAAAAAAATATAACACAAATTCTAATCAAACCTCTTTCCCTCAGCTAGCCAGTACACAGCAAATACCAACCTTCAATAATAAAATGACATGTAAACAGTATAATATATAATCAGATTCACAAAATTCTATTCATTTCAAATAGATTAGGGTTTTCCAACCTGCTACATTGCTGGCAAAACCTTTGCATCTGCCCTGCAATGTGTACGGATGGAGACTTGGCATGGTACACACAAACCTTATGTCTTCGGTGATACTTCTTCCCTTGGCTTAGATCAGCATCACAACTATCTACCTGACAAGAAGGTACCATTGAGCCTCCAGCTTTGGACCCTCTCTTGCTATAGCTATTTTTCATCACTCTCTTCCTCCTTCCATCTTCTTCTAAATCCATCTCGTTAACCTCTTCCTCTTCTTCTTCCTCTTCTTCTTCTTCATCATTCTCTTCTTTGTACCTCAATGTTCTCTTTCTCTCTGACCTGTTTGGGTCCATAAGTTCAGAGAAAGAAAGAGAGATCCAGAAGAACAAGACCATATATAATAAAACCTTGATATAAATAGAATAAAACAAGAAGGGTAAAAAGGATGAGAAATGAGAAATGGGTGAGGACCACACAGGGTATGGTACGGGTCTCCATTTCTTTGTTTTCAACACGAGGGTAACAGTAAAATGACCCAAAGCAAAGTATCTTGTTGAGATATATAAAATCATTAAAAAACTCTCACCCACCAGCTTAAGTTTTTGGGTTGAATTGATTTTTTACATGGTATCAAAGTCTCGTATACCGGGTTTGAACCTCACCGCCCCTCACTTCTTTTTAGTGTAATTTCTTTCTTCGTATAGGTAGGTGGGTCTGTGCATCGTCCACCCTTCAAGCCCAGTGGGCTCTCGTGTGAGGGGGCGTATTGAGATATATAAAACCATTAAAAAGTCATCCACCAGCTTAAACTTTTTGGTTGAATTGGTTCTTTAAATATCTACCCTACGTTTTAATAGGTTTGTACGGTATAAGGAGACCTATGGAAGACTATAAAGAAAAGAAACCCTTGTCCCTCACTCTTCTTAAATTGCCTTGGACTTTTCTTAGACAACATTTTTTGTGAAGAGAATGATAGCTGAGCAAGTTGATCAACACTTTTATTCCTTTTGGTAAAAATAAAATGTTACCTTATATGTAGTGGCTCTCAATCATTCAAATCAACTCTTTGAAGGCTCGTTAATTTATTTCCCTCACTCCATCACTATCTAGAAAAGAATAACGGAAAAAATGGAAAAGAAAAGGTTAAAGGTCTACTTACTCTTTTCAAGTTTGAATTTTTTTTATCTGGTTTTGAAGATCTACGAAGGGCGGCTTGATTCAGCGGTAAGTTTGTTTGTTGTGATGTGTCAGGTCACGGGTTCGAATCAGTCTCTCTGCAAAAAGCAGGAGAAAGACTACCTAGAGTATTCCCTTCCCCAGACATTTACGAAGTGGATATTTAAACTGGGTCGGTCCCTTTTTTTTTTTGGTTTTGAAGATCTAATTATAAATTATTACGAAATGAAGAAACAAAATTTGAACTGAATACCTTTTTGTACAGGAGAACTCAACATAGCTTTCAATTCTGGATTAAAGAAAAGAGATTAGCTAGAAATAAAAGATGGCTTCTTCTGTCAACAATCAATGATAAGCCGACATTACTATACTTACATTTCTTTTTTTACACGGCTAAAGATGTACGAACTTGTACATTATTAACAGAGGAAAAATAATGTAATTTTCTTTTAACGTGCAATTGACAATCATTTTTCCTCTTTCCTTTTAAAATGCAATCATGTCATGACAAAATAAAACCCAACACGTAAATATAATAACAAAACATCAATATTAAGCATCTTGTCTTATATATGTGGACAAAAATTTTCTCAAATTTTCTCATCTAGTAACTAGTTAGCAAGCATGGAAATTAACTAATTATTAGAAAACAACAGAAGTATATAGTAGTCTTTTTCGTTCAGAGGAAAAGGGATGTGGTGTGGGTTAAGATTCTATCCTCAACCTGATCATGCATTTGCATTATTGAAAGGAAAGTAAGATATGATAAATTCATTTTACAAGCTTTGGCCACGTGTTACGTACGAATGACCAGGACTATTGCATGGTTTTGGATACTCTAGTTTTCGTCCCTGATGGTTAAAGAGAAATTTAGTAGAGGTATTATTAATCACGTACAATTATTTTATTAAACATTTGACATCTAAAAAGAATATTTTTCTTAAAAAAAATAATGTATTTTGAACATGATTTATGGGCAATGCTAGTCTTATGCAACAGAATTTTTTTTTATATTTTCTACTCATATATCGAAACATGTGCTATTTTTTTTTTTTTTTTCTTTTCTTTTTTACTGGGTTCCACTTGAAGTTAAGTGTACAGGAGATAATAATTTTTTTTCTGTTAGGTGAGAATATATTTTCCCCATGATTTATGCAATCATACGGGAAAACATTTTCTCATGTTGTGACTTTTCGATTTGCGTGCAAGATTTTTTTTTTTTTTCTTTTTTATGTGGTAGGAAAAGTGATTGTGTTATGAAAATCAAATCCCAATCATACATATATTAAATGTCGAACAAAGTGTTGCAATTAAGATGCTTTCTCATTGCTTTTTTGGGAAAAATTGTGTGTGTAAATATATATTAACCCAAAAAATATCAATATATTCCGCAAAATCAAAATAAGACATATACACTCCGCAGTCGAAGCTAGTCCACTAGAGACATGTCCTAATACAAATATGTTAGGTGAGTGTGTCTATAAACAAAAAATTTAATCTTGTTAGAATGTTAGTAACCTCATCAACCAAAAAGGGAACGTGCTCAAAAATAAAACTTTCTCATTGCTTGATTACACAATTCGTTAACCACTAATTCGCATTTTTGTAGGGAGCCATTTGTTGTGCAACAAAATGGACAGCTAGCCCTATACACAGTTACCGTTCTCATAACATCCACCATAAATGCTAGGACAGCCTTTATTTATTATGATTTTTATATTGGTCCCCAGTTGTACTATGATACTTAGAATATGAAAGTGAATTTTGTTTCATAGAGTCCTCGACACACAAACACAACCTAACCACATACATGTAATAGTTTTCAACGTGCACATACACAATGGAGTTGACTGTTGATTCAAACATCAAATTGTGTAAATCTACGCAAGACCGACCGCAAAAATAAGCAATAGAAGAAGCTTTGCTGTTGTCCTGCAAAGCAATATAAAGTAGTTCGTGGGCTTTTTCATATCAAAGTTTAATTTTTTTGGCAAATATTTTATCAATTTAATGCGAAAGATGCATACTCTTGAAATACATGTTCAAGTCACGCATGACTTCGTATGTGACTTGTGCAAAAATCAGCGCAATACGTAAGACATGTATTATTATTATGGTTATAATTTCCCATATTTAATGCTTTCATTTTAAAAGTTGTGCAAAACCGTTGGATCAACATACACAACACGTGACGGGCATCGCGTTCAAGTTGTGCAAAAACACAACACGTGACGGGCATGCGTCGACTTTTGCACAAATTACACATGAGATAATGTATGATTTGGACACACGTTAAATGTGCATCATTTGGTGTTAGATTAATTAATCTTTTCTCAAAAAACTAAACTAGCAAATATATTAATAATTAGTTATATGAGTGAAAAAAACCGTAGTTTGTGCCTGGTTACTTTACCAATGTTTTATCCAAACACTGTTTCAAAAGTCGCCGCTCGCCAAGATCAAATGGCTTCAAGTAAAGCATGTTAACCATTTTCCTGGATAACAAGTTGACAACAAGTCAACAAAAACAAAAAAAGCGTACGACTTTTTTTTTTATGTACATTTTTTTACCATATAGAAAAGACGAGTGCATTAAATTTGTTATATTTCATCTTTAAATTATTCATTAATGTGAGCATTTAGGAGTGTTTAAAACCGAACAACCTAAACAAAATAAGGAAAAAAAACAAATCGAAAAAACCAAAAAATAATAAATTAAAAAAATGAAAATAAAAAATGTAGTTGAATTATATCAATTTTCATTTTTAATTTTAAAAACTGATTCTATTCAGTTCAAATTGAAGGTTTAAATATATATATTTAAAGGGTTTATACTTTCTCTTATAGTAGGAGATAAAATTATCTCTAACAACCCTAAAATTATGTTATTTGGAGGGTTAAGGGAATTTTAATAAAACTTATATAACAAAAAAATCAAATAAAATTTCTAAAATATTCTTCATTAATTCTCTCCATCCCTAAAATGACGTAGTTTTGGGTTACTATAGATAAGTTTATCTCCCGTAGCAAGAGAAACAAATTTTCCATATTTAAAATAATATTTTATCTAAAATATTATTATATTATCTATATTTATTTAGGAGGTATATTTGTATAGCCCAAGCTAAATCTTATTTTGTCTTTCAGTTCTTGGTATTGGACATTATTGAATTTAGACATAATTGTAGGAATTAATTTGGGCAAGGATTATAATTTATATTTATATTTTATAGATTATTTGAATTGTGCTTTTTGTATTTTGATAAATTTGAATTTATGTATCTTGATAAAAATAATGAATTTGTATATTTCAAACAATAAAATCTGATAAAAAAATTGATTCAATACAAATTATTATAAATTGACTCAAGTTGATTATTATAACCAAACCAACAAGAAAAAAATTATTGAATTAAATCGGAACCTTTACTTTAAAATCGATCTAGTCCAATACCCAAATTACATAATTCTATGTATTATTGTTGATCAAAACCATTTTTGTCTGGTTGGGCTGAACATGTGATCTTCCTATATACAAATAATTTGATGCAGCTTCATTTCGACACTCAAGTTAGATTTTGTGTAAGCATGTCTAATTATGTAGAAGAAGATGTGTACCTTTGGGTTAACACATTCATATTTATAGTAGATAGATGACCAGCTTGGGAGATGTCTTTCTTCCTAGTGAAGACAACAATCTCTCTTCATTGGTTCTTGTCGGTGGCTTTGAGCAAATATATTTTTTTTTTATTTTTTAAGGTTATTATGGTGATATAAAAAAATAGATGTTTCTTTTTACTGAAGTTTCTTGGCGGTGAAATATGCAGAATAGTTTGGGGAAAGTGGCTTGCTAAGATGTAGCAGCCTTTGTTGACTTGGGGTCTTTTCTTCATAATAAATACTTTCAATATGGACCTTGTATTTCAATATATTTATTTTAGACCAGAACCATTTTTATTTGGTTGGACTAACCATGTAATATTTCTCTACACAAATAGTTTGGTGCAGCTTTAACCCATGGGTCTTCACTGGAACAAGTGGGAGGTGCACCTGCAAGACACTCCGACACTCAAGCCAAATTTTGTGTAAGCAGATTTATTCATGTAGGAGACTATGTGTACATTTGGTTAACACATTCATATTTATAGTAGAGATATATCTAGCTTGGTGGAGAGATGACAAACTTTGCAAGTGGTGAGGCGACAAGATTTTCAATTAGTTTTTGTGGGTGACTGAGATAAGCTTTTTCCTTAAAGGTGAAGTTTATAGAAGGAATCATGGCAAGCAACCTTTGTTGACTGAGCTTTTTCATAATGGTGAAGGCTTTTAATACTGGCCTTGTATTTTAATATATTTATTTAGATCAATTGTTAATTGAGTTTTGTCTAACTAATTCACCGAATACATGATCAAATTTTCCTTCTCCAGCTTACATTATCTATATATTTGGCTAAGCGAAAAATCTACTGTATTATGGGCGCAGGTACATCGCGCAAAAGGGAGTGTACTACGTCAGCGTGTATTGTACCAGAGAGATAAAAATAAAAGCAACTTTTATACTGTACCAGAGTGTGCCACGTCAGCGTATATTTCAGTGCATCTAATGCACTGCAGATGCTCTCTTGGCTAAGAAGCAAAAACACAGAGGTGGAGTATAACCGGGATATTGAATGAAATGACTTTAACCAAGTAAATAAGTACATGCATCTAACTTTTCTATAAATATGTAAATAAGATTTTCTAAAAAGGTAAAATTATTTAAATTGAAACTATGCAAAATTGGATAAATAAAAGCAAAAATAGAATTCAGATTAGGTGGAACTCTCAATAATAATCTTATTCAATCAAAATCAATCAAATAAATTAGGGTTCACATTTCCCTTTAATAAACAATGAAAATAAAGGAACAAATATAAATGAAATTGCAAAATGTAAAAGAGAAAGATAAAAATATATATTTTTAAAAAAAAAATCAATGAGAATGACTCTAAAAGTCCAAAAATGCTAGGACTCATGGTTTTTATAAGCTTGATTCCAACGGCTCAATCAAATGTCACCCAATTCTGAGTTGGTCACCTCGACTACATCCTCCTCCTCTACAAAGATTAAAAGATTGCTTTGAAATCTAGTTTGTCTTTGTTATCATCCTCGGTTTGAGGTTCCACTTCATCACCATGATAAGGGAATAAGTCGGCTACATCAAAAGTCTCGTACATGTCTCAGTTCACAAATGCCCATGAGCTATGGATGAAGCTGGAGTCTATAATTCAAAAGAAGACTCCCAGGAACAAGGCATACTTGGTTTGTTGACTTGTGAAGCTTGAATACAAGGACAACATGAGTATGTTTGAGCACTCAACATCTACAAAGGCATTGTGAATCAATTCCTAAAGCTAAAATGAGAATTAATGAAGAGTTCCAAGCTCTATTACTCCCCAGGTCGCTGCTAGAAAGTTGGGATATCCTAGTAATGACATTGAGGAACTCATCTCCTGAGGAATAATTGACAGCGGACATTGTGACTGATAGCCTTCTGAACAAGGAATCCAGAAGGGAAAGAGACTCATAACCAGCATGGTTGGTGTAAATTTTGTTGAAAATATAAGGATATCTGACTGCCGGGGTTGTAGCAAGAGCTAGGGTTGTGACAAGTCCAGAGGCCGTTCGAGGCCAAAGTATGAGTTGATTTGCTTTTATTGTGGGAAGCTTGAATACAAGAAACCTCAACGACAGACTCTGAAGAAAGATCAAAAGAGTGGCAATGTGAAGCCAGATCAGATAAAGCCAAAGAAGAAAGAAGATAATAACACCACTGTAGAGGCTACCAACACTGATATCAAGGTCTTCCGCTTAGGTGAAAACAACTTTTTACATTGCCTATGATGACTGCATCAAGATTGTTGATTCAAATGTCTTCTTTCATATCACTCCATATTAATTTTTCTTCTCTTCCTATAAAAGTGATGATTTTGGAGTTACGAATATAGGAAACTAGGTTACTAGCAAGAAAGTCTGGCATGTACGTGAGATGATCCTTAATCTAATCTCGGTGAGAAAGTTAGATGATTTTGGATTAGTAAATAATTTTGGAGCATAAAGCTGAAAGTTAGCTAAGAGTAGTATGGTGTTTGCCCTCGAAAAAAATGAAGGATCCTTGTATGTAATAGAAGGGGAAAAATGACATTAGAGAAGCCAACGTTGTCCGAGACAAACCTAGCATAGACTTGTGGCACAAGTGACTCGATCATATGAGTGAAAAAGGTCTTCAAATATTGAACAAGAATGGACTCTTGACCAGGTTAAAGGGACATATGTTGCAGAGTTGCACTCACTGGTTGACTGGAAAGCAGTGTCGAGTTTCATCCATGAGATCAAATCAGCCTATAAGACGCATAGATATTCTTAAGCTTGTCCACACTGACATATGTTTCATGTCAAAGAGATTTTTTGGTGGGGCTCATTACTTTGTTTCTTTTATTGAGGATCACTCTAGCAAATTGTGGGTATATTTATTGCGTTCTAAAGACAAAGTACTCAAAGATTTTAAAGAATTCCATGGTATGGTGGAAAGGAAGACGAGTAAGAAGCCGAATATTGTCCGATCTGACAAGGAGGCGAATATTGTGGCCCATTCGATGCTTACTGTAGAGCAGAAAGAATAAGATTATAGAAGATGCCACCCAAAACACCTCAGCTGAATGAAGTAGTTAATATGATAAATCAGACTATAGAAGAAAGAGTCTGAAGTATGTCGTCCCATGTTGGGTTGCCAAAGTTATTTTGGGGTGAGGTTATTAGAACTATAATTGACCTGATAAACTATCTAGGTCCATAGAAGGAGAAATTTCAGATGAAGTATGAACATGACGAAAAACATCCTATAATCATTTGCAAGTATTTGGATGTCAAACCTTTATGCATATCTTAAAAGATGAAAGGGCAAAGCTCGATATGACAACAAAAAAGCGCACATACCTCAGTTCACCGAGATGTGAATTCAGATACAAAATTTGGGATCCTGTCAATTGGAAAGTGGTGAGAAGTCAAGACGTAGTGTTCCATGAAGATGAGACTATAAAAAGATTGCAAAGCCCAATGTCAGCGTTGTTGTTAGAAGTGAAGAACTCATCCCTCCTGTCTGAGCAGAAGTATGGGGAGAGAACATTCAAGAAAATGTTGAAAGTAATGACCAACAAAGAGAAGACCCAAGTATTGAAGGTGTTGAAGAAATACATGATGATTCAAGTTGTCCACTGGTCCAAGATGAGAATAAAGAGTCAGATTCTCAACAAAAACACAAACTAGACACTCTTCTAGAATAAGATGACCTTCCTCTAGGTACCCTCATAATGAATACACACTTATTGTTGAAGTTAGAGAACCCCAGAGCTATTATGAGGTCATGACGAGCTCTTAGAAGAAAGAGTGGGAAAAGGCTACGCAAGACGAGTTATAAGCCTTGCACGAAAATTAAACTTATGAGTTGATCGAGCTGTCTGAGGGAAGACGAGCCCTGAAAAATAAATGGTTTATAAATTAAGCATGAAGAGAACAATCAAAGGTCAAAGGATGCAACCAGAAGAAGGGAATAGATTTTGAAGAAATATTTTCTCTCGTTGTAAAATTGAGTACGATCCGAATTGTATTCGCCATGACATGACAACCTCAATGGACTTAGAAGTTGATCAAATGGATATTAAGACCGCATTTCTTAATGGCGACTTGGAAGAAGAAATCTATATGGAGTAACCTGAAGGGCATTAAGCTACAGGAAAGGAAAATTTGGTCTACCATCTGAAGAAAAGTCGTTACGGCTTAAAGCAAGCACCTCGACGGTGGTACAAGAAGTTTGAATCCTTTATAACGTTGTACAAGTTCATGAAGATAGAAATCAACCACTGCATATTTGTTAAATAGGTATGAGGCTCGAGACTTTCTAATATTTCTTTTATATGTTGATGACATGTTGATTGTAGGGCAAGATAAGACAAAGATAGCTTTCATGAAGAAGACGTTGATTGTGTCCTTTGCTATGAAGGATCTTGACCCTCAAAAGCAAATTCTTGGAATTAAAAAGAGACCACCAAAGAAAACTATTGCGGTTTTCGCAAGTAAGATACATAGAGAAAATCTTAAAAAGGTTTACCATGGATCAAGCTAAGATTGTTATCAATCCCTTAGCTAGACATATAAAATTAAAGCTAAAGGCAATGCCCAAGGACTGAAGAAGAAAAGAACGAAATGCTGAAGACCTCGTACCAATCCATCGTCGTATATTTGATACAACGACCTGGCGTATATTGTTTGACTAGTGAACCGATATTAGTTGAATCCCATAAAAGAATATGGGAAATAGTAAAGTGGATCTTCAAGTGTTTGAAAGGAACATCAAATCCATGCCATCATTCTGGGGAAGGTAAGTTCGAGTTGAATGGCTTTGCAAACGCTAATTTAGGGGGAGATGCTGACTCATTAAAATCTACAGTGGGTTACTTAATGAAATTTGTAGGAAATCTGTTGGCAATCAAAAGTACAAAAATGTGTTACACTATTACCTACCACGACTAAGTACATAACGACAATTGAAGCTACAAGAAGATGATATTGATAAAGAAGTTCCTTGTTGAACTAGGGCACGAGGAAGACAAGTACGAGCTAAAGGGTGATAATCAAAGTGCAATTAACTTGGCGAAAAACTCGACTTATCACTTTCACACTAAATACATAGATGTGAGATATCACTGGATCCAGGATTTGTTGGAAGATAAACAACTTGAACTCATCAAAGTACACATAGATCGCAATTGGTCCGATTTGATGACAAAGCCTGTGCCAACAAAAAAATTCGAAGATTGTTACATGGGTATTGAACTGCTGAAACTAACACATTGAAGTCGGAAAGGGAGATTTGTTGGGGTGTGTTCCTCCTTTATGCTTGGTGGCTGAGCATGTGCTACATTTATTGGTCTCATTATATGTTACCTACCTCATTACTATGGAAGATTCTAAAACGAGGTGAAGAGTTTCACCTCACCTCTATATAAAGAAATGAAAATCCTTTGTGTGGTGCTAGAGACTTTGTGTAAGAATCCTATGAAGAGAAGATTGAAGAGTGACCTCTTAAGAGAAGAATATTGTAACCACCATTGTTGGTGAAGTTTGAGTGTGAACATACAGTGATACCAGGCAAACTTGATTATTGTAATCCTACTATTTAATGGTGGAAGATTTTCTAGACTAAATCCCACAATTTTTTTTTTTGGTGAAAAATCCCGCAATTTTTACTCCTCTACATTAGAGGAAAATTTTCACATTAAAACCTTGCCGTGTATTTCCCTCCATTTCTCTATTTCAGTATTTTTCTATTTCTACTTACGAGCCGACCTATTGATTTCAGGTCGACCTCCAAATGCTATGAACTCCACTTGATGATCTGAGACTTAATTATGCACTATTTGAGAGACGGGATGATTTATTATGTACCGGAACCACAATTTTTTAGGTGGTCCCTTAGTATAAATGAGGGGTAAAATTGAAAAAAAGAAAAAATAACAGGGATAAAAAGTGAAAGAAAAAATTAATGTTGTGAGAGGGAGCACCAATACATTGGGTGGTCCTGGAGCACATAAAATACTTCCTTGAGAGACGTCATCCCAACATACTTCTAAATACGTACATCTTTAATAGTAGAAGATTGAATCTTGAATGACTCCCAAAAGTTACCTTTAGTAGCTAAGATTCGAGCTCTTTTTCAAAAGGATTTGACTATTCACCTTGTTGAAATCCCGAGGAAATATAACTCTTGTTCGGACCGAATTGTAAAAAAGGTTTTAAATGATCCTGGTGGCCTTATTTCAATTTCATCACCTCATATATTGCTGCTGATATTCTGGAACCTGGACACGTCTGCTAGCTGTTCTAGGATTATGCTGCTTTTTTAGTCTTCTTTTGTGTTTGTAGTTTTGTTTTAAGTTCCTGTTTGTAGTTTTGTTTTTTCTTCCTGTCTTTCTGGGGCTATGGCCCTTTGGAATACCAAAAAAAAATAAAAAATTGAATCTTGCTTAAGCAATTTTGGCTTTTAGCTAAACACAATTAAATATTACGAAGGGTTCTTCTTTTATTTTTCAGTTTATAATTTCTTCAAAATGTCTTGTTAAATTGAACTAACTTGCTACCGGTGATTAGCTTAGTACTAGTGAAGCCAGGTGACGGAAATTAGTTCATGTGACGACGTGGGATTGTATTTAATATTGACGGTGTTTTTCGCGAATCATATTCACTATTAATTTGAATTCAGTCTTATCATGACAACAGCAAGAGAATCCCTTGATGAGGGAAATTATTGTCTCTTTTGCTATCTAGCTTTATCATCTCAACGAAATTGACACAGAATATAGTCATCACCAAAGTTAACATTGATCCAAAAACTAGTGGGACAAATACTAATGGCATCCTTGAAACCACATGGTTTCCCTCTATTTAGCGTCTGGCTAGTCTTTTTTAACATACGCGCGTGCTTGTGTCGGTAAGGGAAGAGATAAAAAAAAAAAAAGTGAGATTTTAAGTATATAAAAATTATGAAATACTACTCTCATTTTACATGAGATAATTATCTCATTTTATCTTATTTCAAAAATCACACCCACTTTTTTTTTTCTTTTTAATTTTTTAATGGTGGATTCCACTTGAACTCTCTTTATAGCATGAAAGAGCTATTCCCATGTAACATGATATTAATATTTTCCATAAAAATTATAAAGTACATAAAAATTGATATATAAAGTGAGATTTTAAGTCTGAAAAGAAGAAGGGTTTAAGCGTACGAAAGAACCATTTGATTCTTGTTATTTTCGCTTTGATGGTGACTACACAGTGTATAAAAAAATACAGTCTACACTCTTAATTGCCATGCGTCATTTAGAACTCTGGAAAAAATTACAATTTTTTTGAATATATGTATAAAAAAAAATAAGATATTCTTATTACCTATTTTTCTACTACCACTTTAATTATCATTGGATTCAAAAGTTTTTTTTTTTCTCTTTCTTCATTCAACTTTTCCTCTAATCCAATGATGATTAGAGTGGTAGTGAATGGTAGTAGAAAAAATTGATAGTAAGAATATCCTACCCCATAAAAAAAATGTAAAACGTTACAAATACCTAGAGTAAAAAAGTTATAAATATGTTTATGGGGTAGGATATTCTTACTACCCATTTTTTCTACTACTACTCCACTACCACTTTAATCATCATTGGATGCAAAAGTTATTTTTTTTCTCTCTTCATTCAACTTTTCCTCTAATCCAATGGTGATTAGAGTAGTAGTGGAATGGTAGTAGAAAAATGGATAGTAAGAATATCCTAACCCTATATATATATATATATATATATATATATATATATATATATATATATAAATTATTAATATTTATATAAAAGTGATAAATGTTTATGATGATTTCAAAACTTGTGTAATTTTATTTAAAATGATTGAATATTCTTGAAAAGTATTGTGAATGACCTAACAGATTTTATAATGTTTTGAAATATATTATTGGATTACCATCTATTTTTGAATGGAGGCCTAGCCTTTTGTAGTTTTTTTTATATTTATATATTTAGTGAATTTCATGGATTAATTTTTCATTTTTTCAATCATGTGATGTTTGGATCAAGTTGCATTAATCTTAGCTAATATTCGGAACGAAGAACTCAAAAAAAAAAAAAATTACTTTTCTCTTTAACTATTTTAGTTCCCTGAATTAAAAATAAAGAAAAAAAAACTTTTAAGAATGTTATCATGCACACACTAAGACCTAGCTATATTAATTTTGTTAAATCACACTAATAAAGTATTATATGTGTTGAATTTATTAAAAACAAAATACCTAATCAATTAATTTTATAGCACCTTCAAATGAATAGTAATATTAGTTATTTTTTATAAAATAAAAAATCACAATTAAATGTATCGGAGGAGAATTATTTCCAAATTTTAACATGTTCGAACCTAGCCCAGTATGAGAAGGTGAAGCGACTTGATAGGTTTTATTTTAGGGTTTTATAATTGTCATGTTGAATTAGAATTGAAATCTCATGTTGTAGAGATAAAAAACATGTGAAATCCATGTGTTAGAAAAAATTATATATGGGGCCCATATCAGCATGAAAATCGAAGGATGTGTAAGAAAATTTTAATTCTCATATTAAATGAGAATTATAAAATCCTTTATTTTAATATTAAGCTGTTAAAATGCGTTGAAAAGTCACAACCCCGATTAATGGCCCAACCCTTTAGACAAAAAGGGTGGTCACTGATCCACTGACCCAGGAGTTTCTTTTCTACTGACTTAGAGGACCCCGTTATCGTCCAATATCGTATTGTGGAGCTGCAAGTTGCTCGATAGTACGGCTTAATAAGTGTGGCTTTCCCTATAATATGAGGGTTTTTTTTTTTTTTTTTTTTTTTGACACTTATGAGCTAAATATAAAATTAACTAATTAAGTAATATAGCTTTCTATATATTGCTCTATTATTAATATTGACCCCACACACTCTCATTTCTTAAAAGCTAAGCAGAGAATTGCTGTGGCATGCCAATCTGTTCCAGCATTGCTTATTTTAGTAGGTTCCTAAAAATGTCACATTGCAGTTTTCCCCATATTTAAAACTTTGGGAGGGCAACCTGCCACTATATATCAAAAGTGGGAAAATTCTATTTACCTGTTTGGATAGGGCACCAATGGTTTCCTCGATGGAATGGCAAAGCACGATTCCCACTATCATTACCATGATGGGACAAGTGATGTGTTTAATATCAAATAAAAAATTAATATAATTTATATAAATGAATCAATATTTATTATAGGAGATAACTACACATATAAAAGTGTATGACTTCTTATGGGGCTATATGAAGAAAAGACAGAGAAAAAATTGGGTCACATGTATTTTTATGTGTATGTAGAAGATAAAATTATCTCTTATAATATGAAAACATTAATCCCTTATATAAATTGGGTAGACTAAATTAATGAATACTAATACATTTAATGGAAAATAACTATTTACTGCATAAATTTGTATGCTTGTGTAATAAAAAATAAGAATATGTCATGCATTTATTGAATGAGTTTTATTAATCTCATGTTAAAGGAGATAAGTTATCTCACGTCATAAAGATAAATTTGTGGACTCCATCACCTGAAAAAAAAAAGATGACACAGTTATCGAAGGGTGTATAGAAGACAAATTTATCACATAGAATAGAACATAAGAATAGTTTTTCAGTTATTGAATTTATCTGTAACTTGAGTAAACTATTTCCATACGATAACTTCTTATATTAAATACAGAAGTTGGTGGCCTGGTGGGTGATTGAGAAATAAGAAGTCAATCCCTACTTTACTATTTATGCACGAGAAACTAGCAATTATGTAAGTAAATGTGTATATGTTTTAAATTAATTTAAAACATATTATGATGTTAAATTTTTAAATCATTTAAACAGATAATAATTTTTTTATTTACTTTGAAAATACTTTAAAAAAAAAACTTTTTTCATAAATGTATTAATATAATGGCACTTACTCGTCTCGTGGTTAAAGAGAAATTTGGCCACCTGCGTTCCTAATGCACTATACATGTTAATATGGAGACTAGCATCTATGTGAGTTAATTTCGATTGACAAAAAAAAGGCCCAAGAATAACCTTAACATAAAAGAAAAACTATCAAGAAGGCCCAATACAATTGATATATAGTTAGATTTTTTAAACACGGTGACACAGGTTCGATTTCAGATTATGTGTATAAAACAAAATCTTATTAAAAAAAATTTATCCACTTAACATGATCTCCTACCTCAAATTAATTAGTCTCCGGCGGCCATACGCCGAAAACTAATTATTTTGATATGTAAAAGACAGTAATACTTGTTCACATCACCATACCTCAAATATTTAGACAGATTCGGTGGGGTGTTCGTACACAATTGTTATTGAGAAGGACTATTTTGGAGATGTATATTTCGTAAACCTCATGGGTTGGAGAAATTTATTGAACTTGAGGTAGGCAATTATACTTTTATCGTCAATAGGGAGGACAAGAACAGATTCTTAAGGTGGACCTGTTCATGAACAGATTTGTTTGCCATAACGGTTCATATTGCAGGCATGCAACTACAGAACCAAGTGATTGTATCTGTGGTTCATGAGATTCCAGAGTCCGCACCTTCCTGTTATAAAATTAGAAGTTCTCCTATGCAGAAAATATGATTAGAGTCCGAAAATTTAGAACATTACAAATTAATAATTACTTAAAAAGGATGAAAAGACTATAACCTTTTTTTATACTGGTCATAATCTTCTTGGACTTTTAATGGTGCTTTTTAACAGAAAACAATTGGAGGATTAAAGTTAGAAGGAATCTGGGATTAATGAAGTTTATCACAAGACATAGGAAGATATGAAGAAAACTACAGTGGTGGACTGATGGGAGATTCTATGGTTCAACCTCAGTAGCGAAGCAAATTTAATTTCTTAGCGTTGTGGACCGGCGACAGCCCAGCTCTATGAGCCTATCTTTAAGGCTCATAAAAGTGGTCACTTTTTTGTATTCTTATTCTTAAAGTGAATTTTTTATAGGGATCGAGTGAAGGAGCTTTAGAAGGAGATAGAAATCGACGGAAAACAAAAACAAAAACATGTGGATGAAGAAGATAATTACCTATGTAGCATCCACACCGACACGCGGGACACGTGATATGATACGACACGACATTCTGACACAATAATTCTAAAAAATATTAGATTTCGACATGTTAGAACACGTTTTGATATTAAATAATATTTTTAATTTATGTCGTATATATTATATTTAATATTCAATAATTTAAAAAAAATGAAATTAAACTTATAATATTCATCAATTTTGCAAAGAAACATAAGATATCTCAAAATTTATATTAAACTCAATAAAATGATAATCGTAATCCAACGAATCTAATAGTTGGAACTAAAATTCAACGCAACGTAACCTTTGAACTATTTTTTTGAATTTCTATAATACGTAATGAAGTGTCGGGAAGTGTCGGAGTATCGGGAAGTGTCAGGCATGACACGTCAAGATTTTTTGAAGCGTTAGTGCTTCATAGATGGTTACAGTCTTTCAGAGACAGAGATGGGTCTAAATGGAAAGGGCATTTTTGTCATTAAAATCTTTTAAAATTTCCCCACCTCTTGGGAAACCAATAATACTACCCTATAACTGATATTTTTTGGTGGTATTTTAGTTTATGATATATAGGGGTGCTAAACAAGTCAGGGGCCTTCGACTCGGCTTGTGAAGGCCTGGACTTACATGTCAAAAATTTGTTGTTGGCAGTAAGCTTAAATTTGTATAAAAGCTCATTTAATAAAAAGGCTTCAAGCTTCAATTCAAAAGCTCGACCTTAGAACATCTCAGACCGGCCTAGTATATTATTTTTTATTTATATTTCATATTTTTTATACTACTTGTAATAGCCTCTTTTACTCCTCAATCCATTTCACCCCATTTTATTGGTTAAATAGACTTTTTGAATGATTTTGTTCTATATTATGTTATTTGGATATACATTAAATTGATGATATTTATGGGATTATTGATTGTATATTCTGTTCGGATACTTTTTTGTTTTTTTATAAAAAAAACAGGCTAACAGGCTAAAATAGGCTTTTATTTTTTTATAAATAAGACAGGCCACAGATCGATAATAATATTTATAACAAATAACAGGTTTGGTCAAACTTGGTCAGGCTGACACATTTAAACACAAATTTAACCTTTTAGGACTAAAGTTCCGCTCTCGGCCCATTAACATCCCAAATGATTTACACATAAAATGGAATCATGTAAAAATCACTGTCACGAATTTTTTTCCTGAAATATGCTACTAAACGTGATCTTCTTGGAATCTAACCCACAATTTCCTAGATATCTAAAAAGAACCCTGCTATCAAACACCCCCAAAGTGTTAGCAATGAAGAGTTCTTAAAAAATAAATTGAGGATTATATTAGTAAAAAATGTCAACTTAATAATTTAAGGATTTTGTTTATTATAATATGATGTGGCCTTGAAATATTTGGTTAGTACAGCTCTAAAAACTAAGAATGGACCAATGCAATATTTTGTGGGGGAAAATATTATTACTATCAAATAATATTATTATCAATATTACTAAAATATTTTAACCGATGATGCCAATCAACGGTTATTATTTTCAAAAATAAAATTCATTAACTAATTATTAATTCGTAATAAATGATAATCGTTGATTGATTTAAATCAACGGCTAATATATGATAATAATATTAATAATAACATTATTTGGTAGTAACAATATCCTATTCCATATTCTATTGTCAAGCAAGCATACAGTTTGCTAAACTTCATAAACTATTGGGTTAGTTCAGTCAAACTTAACTACTATTTTGGCCTATTAATTATCCTATTTTTGTTAGTAGGATCATTTGGAAGGCAAGTTGTAATTTTGGCTAGACAATTCCCAGTCATAAATGGAAAAAATAAGCAAATCGCAAATCCTGCTTGACGGAGGGTAATTAACTACCGATTTTGAGAGGTTAATTACACCCTATCATCATACGAGTGTTGGATTTTCAATGGAGCCTTTTGGACCTCACTTAATTCGCTTTCCTAAAAAATCCTTATCCGGGCCCATAGCAAGCTGAAGGTACAAAATTTATCATACTCTCTAAAAAATTGCTCTCGCCACACATATAATGCTTCACAGGTAGAGCGTATAATAGGGGTAACTGATCAAAATGTCACTGTTCACCAATTTTTTTATCTAAATGCCACGCGAATAGTTTTATTACCTAATCTGCCACGGGGACAAGTTCGCTTCTGATACAGGCGAACTTGGTTTGCTGACATGTTACATTTTTAGTGGATAACAAGTATAAATTAAAAAAAAAAAAAAAAGAGGGAGGTCGCCTACCATGTAGGCGAACTTAATAAAAAGCTTCAGAAGCGAACTCTCACACCACTAGCTTCCTGACAACATCATCATGCATAGTTCACATGTGTCAGAAGCGATTTTGTCTGCGTGACAATTTGAAAAAATAGCTCAAGAGCATGACATTTAAGTAAATTTGTGTGGGAACAGTGACACAATGATCACTGTTCCGTATAATAGGCGGGAAGAATCCTACAAATAAAGGGAATGTAAGCACATAATTATGAAGGCATGATCATTAAAAATTTGTACTAATCATGCATATAACTATACTAATAGAAATTTTATATCTGCATATGTTACCTGAGCTGTAGACAGGTTGGGAGCTAGTAACCTCTCTGGCCACAATGCCACCACTAGTGGCTTCTATTTTTTTTTTCTCCATTCATTCTCATACTATAGAAAAAGGATCCGTTTATAAATTTTTTTTATAAATTAAACTAAGTATGACCGGTCATACATTCTTGATTGAAGTATGATCGGTCATACTTAATGTAGTTTGTAAGAATTTATAAATAAAAAGTTTATAAATATAATCTTCTCTCATATTATATTATAAACCAATTATCCTATGAATATTCTCAACGAGGAAGAACCCCTATCCAAATTGATTTCTTCTTCTAGTTTTGAGACTAAAATCTGGGACTCCCACGCCCATTCCAAGGGGAAGAGGAAAATATTAAAGTACTCGCTTATAATGCATCTCTCACTATATATAATATTGTAGAATAGTCCCTCCCCAACATTCTCAAGGCCCCACAGGATTGAAGATACTTGAAACTTCCCTAAGCAACATAAGAGTTATGTTGTAGGAAAAATAATTGTGTTATGTTATAGAAATTCATTTTTTGTGTAGGAATTTTTTTTCTGTGGACCCCATAAAATATTGTGAGTGTAACAAAATTTTTATGATCATGTTAAATGATAGATAATAAATCCTTGATTTAATTGGCAGATTATGTTATTAAAACACCGTGTATGACCAGTTCCTTACTGGAATTTTCTATGTTTGCTGCTTGTGGGGTCCAGTTCCCAGGTAAGACTGTTCACTGTTGCCTGCTAATTACTGTTAACTATGACCAAGTGGTCAATTTTTATATTACCGCCCAGATCTTTAGGTATCTAAAATATAAACAATAGCAAAAAAAAAATGTCAATAAAAAAAAAATCAATTCTTATAAATAATTTGTTAATCAAAAAATCAAAATCTTGTAAAGAGATTTTTAACTCTCATGCATTATCTGAAAGCAATACACATGAATACGAGTAAGAATATTCCGAAGAAAATTCAACAAGAGACTTAAAGAAGAAAAAATAATGGATGCAAGTGGTTAATTGGCAAATTTCCAGCTCTTCTGTTTATTGTTGTTATTGATGGCAATAAAAAGTTGATAGCATAAATATTCTTTATTATTGTATCTTAGGATAAGACTTTTTGTTTAAATAGTTTTTAGGAATTAGTTTTGGGCATCTAAGACTAAGAGTCCGTTTGATATATTTTTTTTAAGTTAAAAATTACTTTTAATTAAGGTTAAAAAAATAATTTAAAAAATAAAGTTAACAGTTATTTAATGATTATACAAAGTTGTTTTGAAGAAAAGAAAAGAAAATATTTTATTATCAAAATAAATATTATCAGAGTAAAAGACAAAATTTATAAATGTAAACTTAATTAGAATACGGATATAAAGGAAAAAAAATTGCACATTTTATAAAAAAGCTCCCATAGAAAGCTTTTAACTCTTAATTTTTTCCCTTATTATAAAAAAAAAAACTTTTTTTTATAATAAAAGTTTTTATAAAGCCATATTTGACTAAAAGTAGGACATATCAGTCAAGCACTGCAATACAAAGTCATGTTCGAATCACCTCTCGTAGTCATATTACTTTCATGGCAGCTATTTTTAATGTGAGGCTCCAGCTTTTTAAGGTTTGCAATGAAATCATATGATTTATGAATCATTCCCAGGCGAGATATTCAATGAGTTGAATTATAGTTGGGATTAAAATAGAGATTTTATGTTAAAAAAAAGAAAAGAAATAAAAAACCGTAAAATATAAAATCATAACGCAAATTTTTTTTGTAAAAATTCGTAACAATATAAAAAGGGAAAACTGAAGAGTGTGTAATTTTAAATGACATAAAGTTATGTCATTTTAAGAGAGAGATATATACACAAAATAATATTTTTTATTTAAAATTTAAATTAAAAAAATACTCATTTTCTCCCCCCCATGATTTCTATTCGTGTGTCTATCTCTTTCCTATAATAACATAGCTTATATCGTTTAAAATGAGAAACACCAAACCTATATAAAAAAGTTTGACATATTAATAAAAATATTTTAATGAAAAAAAATCATAAAAATATAAAAACATCAAAAATTTTACAACAATAGTTGAAAGAGGTTCATCTCAGAATCCCCATATTTACTTACCATCAAATTCCAAAGAGTAAATACTCTTTTTGGTCCCTGGCTATGTCCACTAAATCCTTTTTAGTCCCTGGCAATAAAAAATGATCAAATTGGTCCCTAAAATGATAAAAAAATACCAATAAATACTTATTACAGTTGACAGAAAGACTAAAGTGATCCATTTTTTATAATTTTAGGGACCAATTTGATCCTTTTTTATTGTCAGGGACTAAAAAGGATTTCGTAGATATATTTACTTAATTCCAAATTCTTATGTTAAGTCATCATGAACCATGTCTTTTCCTCTTGTAGTCTAATACTTTTTGGGTTATTACCAGACAGTCATCACCGTCTGTGCATAAGTACTGGAGGTACATCATGTATGAGTCCACCATATGGAATATTGAACTCCGTAAAAATCTATTCATATACTTTCTTCCACTATAATAAAATTTAAAGCCTTTGAGCGCAAAATATATGCGGAGAGATAAATGAGAACGCAAGATGAGTGACTTGGGTGCCCTTACACAGAAGAATATGACTATTATCTCAGGGGAATGGTCAATATTGTACAAGATCTTGCAAGGCAAAGATAAAAGAAAAGGAGGGCAACATAGTCTTTTCACTTGCAGACATAAAAATCCAAAGCAACAAAGTGGATGTCCAATTACGTGGCCATAATATAATTGGCATTAGTTTTCTTATGCAATATGTTATAAATTTTATCTATATGCTCAGACAAAACAAGTGGGCCATCAGTTTTTTTGAGAAGAAAAAAAGAAAAAAAAATGGGGCTCAATTTTTGGAGTGAGGTACAGCTTAAGAAAACAATTTTCCATATAATAAAGGGTTTTCATTTCCTCCTTTAATATAACATAACAACTTTTTTACCTACAATATTTTGTGGGCCCACACGTTTTAAAACAAAAAAAAAAGAAAGAAAAAAATATGACATGCAAAATGAATATTTATAACATTACATAATCACTTTTCCTACGATATAATAAACTCGATACTAATCTCAAAATGGAGAGTGAGATTTATGTCTACACATTGCTTCATGTGCGTCGCGGTCACCTTTTGATGGGTACAGTTAGCTTGGATTTGATGCTTTGGTCCCCTAAACATCTACTCTCTAACGTGCAAGTTGGGTTTCTTTCATGCTTGCCAAATTGGAATCTCTTGTCCTATGGTGATGGGTCCTGATTCCTGAGTCACTTACTGGGTGTGGGAATTTTTTAATATGTTCTAGGACTATTATGATTCTTCCACTTAAAATTTGACATCTATATTAAATTTTATTTTTTCTCTATCCTCTATACTCAACTTTTTTTCTCTTTCTCTTATTTCAATCCTACCTAATTTTTTGAACTCCCGGCCCACGATAACTTCACTCCTGGGCGTGGGTAGGCATGGGAAAATTTTAATATAGTCATATTTGAAATATCTATTTCTGAAAATATATAAGATAAATATTAATAACTTAAAGAGGTATAATCCTTTGATATTAGTGTCAAATTTTAAATTTGACACCTCATCTGAGAGCTATTAGATAAAAGAAGATCAATAGTGTCACATGGTTACAAATCAGAGTCGTTGATCTTTTCTAATCTAATGGTTCTCAGATGAAGTGTCAAATTTAAAATTTGATACTGGTGTCAAAAAATCATATCTCTAACTTAAAATTTATATTATATATTTCCAAAAAATAAATAATATAAATATGACCGGTTCAGTGGACGGTGATACCAAAAATGGTCTTGTAGGCACGTCCCACCTGTGCCTCTAAATTGACTATCGTCACTCCCTCTAGAGTCTCGCGTGTTCCTTTGTTATTACTTAACAGTTAACACAGTATTAAGAAACCCGACCGGAACCGATAAATCAGTTATATGATTGGTTTGATTGAAATAACAGATCGGCCATATATCATAATTGGTGTGACTCGCTCCAAAAAAAATATCATATGTGTGTGTGTAATTAACCATTTATGCGGTTATTATCTTATATTTGGTTGATAATTTTATATTTAGTATTTGGATAAAGTGTGTATCATTTTAAATGATATAAAGTTATCTTATTTTAAAAGAAAGAAAGAGATAAATAAAAGAGAAGAGAGAGTTGACAAAAAAAATAAAAGTATAGATTTCATCTCTTTATGAGAGTGAAAAAATATAAATCGTGTCATTCAAAAAGATAAATATTTTTCCATTCGTACTTTACGATGAATGCTTGTAATGAATGTACAACCTTGTATATATTAACTATAATCTAAAGCGCAATATTTTAGAGACCAAATCCAAGGTTTAACATAGAATTTAACCGCTGAAGAATAATTACGGGGAGTTGAGAGGAATAGAAGATCCCTTGGAAGACTACAAAATATGTTTGTTCACCCATGTTTGTGCTTTAATTTGCTTTATCTTTCTTTTATTCTTTTTCCTTTGGAGAAAGCTTCCTACCACATGGTTATGCACATCAAGCTACGTGCCTTCATTCGATGACTCTCCTCTTATCTATTTGACCATTTTGTTCTTTTTTTAATTTAAAAATTATCATTTTGCTCCCATTCTAAAATTGTATATCAATGTGCTTCCATTTAATTGCTGACCAAACCATATAATCGAGTATATGAAATTATACTCGAGTAAATTAACTGTGGGGGCATGTACTCGAGTATATTGCACAAAAATTTTTTACGAGAACTTTCAAATGCGTAGCTCATAAAAAGTTATGTGGAATTAAAAAAAAATATCTGATTTGGATACTCGAGTCAAAAATTATGACATTCCGAAGTTTTACTCTACAATTTCTAAAATTTTGTAATGGCAAATAGGTTTTGTAATACCCACAAAGCTCCTTTTCAGGTTACCCGAGTCAAGTACAATATAATGAGCATATGACTAAAGAAATTTGTTTGATTAAAAAATTCTTGTGGAATTTTTTTTTAACTCATTTGTTAGTGTTGAGAAGTAAAAACTTACGGTTAAATTTTTTCCCTGAGATTTTTTGGATCAAACATGTTTTTATAGTCATATACTCATAATATTGATTTGGGTAACTTGAGAATGATCTTTGCGGGTATTACAAAACTTATTGGAATTACAAAAATTTAAAGTAAAATTTCAAAATGCCATAACTTTTGATTGTCCGAATAAGGTATTTTTTTATTTCACATAACTTTTCGAGAGCTACGCGTTGAAAAATTCTTGTAAAAATTTTTGTGCAATATACTTGAGTACATGCCCATATGCTCAAGTATATTGCGTGGAATAGTAAATACTCGAGTATCTGGAGTCATATACTCAAGTAAATATTCAAAAAACTCAAATATTGAACATTTACTCGAGTCCAAACTCATATACTCAAGTATTTGTTGTTATACTCAAGTATATAAGTATGTACTCAAATATATTTCGTGATGAGTGGTCAAACAAGAGCAAAGTGATACTTATTATGGTAAAAAGGGTCCGATGGTCAATTAGCCCCCTTTCTTACTCTCTCACACAGTCTCACTCCATTACGGTTTATTGTCCTTGTTCAAAATATGGGTAAAACTAATCTTATATTGCATAAGATAGTGTATCTCATGTTATGAAACAAAATCAAGATGACACCTACTAAAAAATAAAAATGAAAAAAAATAAGATGTGTCCCACCTTATTTTGTTTCACAAGTTTGACCCTTATACATGAACAAAATTCTCTTGGTTATGGATGAGAGAAGAAAGAACAAGCAGAGCAAGAAGCTATTAGCTGAAAACTCGTTGTCTTCTTATGTTCAAGCTTGAGATGTAAGCAGCCACATGGTGGCTTTTTGTCCCTTTTATTTGGAACCTTTAGTCCGTAACACAAATATTAAGTTCTGAGTTCTCTGCTTCCTTATCATGTTTTACTTTCTTACTTTGTCTCTCCCTTTATAAATCCCAGCAAAAAAGAGCAAGCATCTTTATTGCCTAATGTACTTGTGTTTATGTACTTATTTATATGTAAATGGTTCATCCAAATGCCATATTGTCTCATTTTTTTGGTTCAAGATTTGATATTAATTCTCCTGACCAATAAGAAGGAAAAAAAAATAATTTGACATTAGAATAAATTATATTATCGTTTAGGATTGGAGGGGCTTGGAGCAAATTGAAGTGGTATTTGTTCTTATAAATGCTTTGGACATTGGGCTCTTAGGGATTCCCTCTATGTAGTTATCTATCTGATTCTCTCTCTCTCTGCACAAATGAATGTTACGTTGAATATATATGTTCTCTCTTTTATTTTCTTTCTTGAACCACTCAAGATTCCACCTCAATTCTGCTTTATCTCTATGTCCCCTTCTTGGATTTAGAATTTTCTTTTTATATTCCTCTTCATTATTCCAATTACATTATATTAATCCTACAAATTCGATTTTAGACCAAACCCATCACGTGAAACTATACAATCGAGTTTTGACATATATTATTCGAGGAGGGATATTCTTATTACCAAAATTTTCCACTACCAACTTACTACCTATGTAATCACCATTGGATCAACATTTTCCCTCTCTTCATATATTTTTTAGCATTCCCTCTCATTGATCCAGTGATGATTAGATTGGTAGTAAGTTGGTAGTGGTACTCAGAATACCCTCCTTATATTATTCTAAGGTGATTTATTAATAACCATTCATCTTATCATGCTAACCCCTCCTTTTTCTCTGTCTCTCACTCCCTCTGTTTATCCACAACAATTCTCATACATACCCTGTACTTCACATAGCCACAACCATTTCAAGCCCACCAAGCGCTACTCAAGGCACCACTTGCTCTTTCTCTGTTCACTCCTTGTTTCAACCATTCCTTTTTTGAGAGCAAAATGTTGGGTAAATGTGAGAAAATGGTAGTCACCCCTCCGACAAAAGGTCCGACCCAGTTCAAATACCCACTTCGTGAGTGTCTGGTGAAGGGAATACTCTAGGCAGCCTTTCTCCTGCTTCTTGCAGAGGCTGATTCGAACCACCTAACACACCACGGCAAGCAAGCTTAAAATAACTAAAAAATGGACACAGGCTCATCTGTCTCTCTCTCTCTCACACACACACTCAATTATTAGACAAATACATGACCACCCCAATTTTGTTGTTTTCCTTTTGGAAGAGAATATTTACACAAAAACTCTTTCTCTTTCTTCTTTCTTTTTTTCTCATTTTCTTATTTCTCACCGTGTAGAGTGAGATAGATGATCATAAGCTCTCAATGGCTTCCTCTAGTAGGGTTATGGAAAAACCAGGTCAAGAGCTTCAACAACAGCAACAACAAGCCCTTAATTGCCTTCGTTGTGACTCATCAAACACCAAGTTTTGCTACTACAACAACTACAGCTTGTCACAACCAAGGTACTTCTGCAAAGCCTGCAAGCGATACTGGACAAAAGGTGGAACTCTAAGGAACGTTCCCGTTGGTGGTGGTTGCAGAAAAAATAAGCGTGTCAAACGCCCCACCTCCTCCACCATTGATAACACTGCTTCTCCTTCTTCTTCTTCCAATCCTAGTGCCAATTCAAACCCTCCTTCCACTGCTTCCACCTCAAATCACATCAATCCATTTTTCTATGGGTTACCCACTAACTCTTATGATGTCATGAATCTTCAGTTTCCAAAGTTTAACTCTGGAGTCTCGAGTTCTGGGTATGATCTTCAGCCTCAGCTGAATGCCCTTGGATTAGGTTTCACATCAGGGATTATGTCTAGTGAAGTTAGTCATAATGGTTACCGAAATGGGTTAACTTCAAATAACACTTTTCTTTCTCCTTATAATTCAATCTTTGGTTCTTCTTCAACTTCTATGGTTTCCACTCCTGCTATGGCTTCCATGCCGAACTCTACTCTACTACAACAAAAATTCATCAAAGATGGTCCAAGCAGCAACACTTTTCGGTGCTTAGCCCCCCTAGAAGAGCTGCAAATGGAAGGTAATAATATTGAGGCAGGGATGATGGCTTCAAAAGAAGTGAAAGTTGATGAAGAACAAAACAAGTTGGAGTTGAATGGTGCTTGCCAAAATCAGATCGAACATGTGGGCCTGTCTGATCCTTCATTTTATTGGAACACAACAACAACTTTGAGTGCTTGGAATGATCAGCCTAATATTGGTCCTTCAGTAACATCTCTGATCTAGAAAGAAGAAGCATCGTTTTTGAAATGTATCTCTCCCTCGTTTAAGGTCATGATGTTTTGGTTCTTTTCTTTTTATTACTGCCACTTTTTTTTCTTTTGGGTTGTTCTGTCCTGTGGACAGAGATGTCCAGCCCGATAGACTGGTGTGTTACTCTCGGATCTAGTGCCCTCTCTAAGGTATCTATGGAGAAGATACCCTTGAGTTGAGCGGATCACTGTGCACAGAATACTATAACGGCGCAAGCCAAAGGGGTGTGTGCACAGTGACAGTATAGTAGTAAGAGAGAAAAGTGTGTTTACCTTTAGGGTTTACCTGGTATTTATAGGGGTTACCTGTGGGTAGTGCAGATGAGCCTTAGGTGTTTCTGACTCAGATCTCGGCCTATCTGCTGAGCTGTCACCGTGTTGTCGGATAAGTATCCTCGATGGATATCTGTCTTGAGTCAATGCTGACTCAGATATTGGGTTGTCCTTTGTTGGGCTTGCTTCTTAATAGGCCCATTATACGGGTCCATAACAGTTGCCCCCCAGCCCGGTAGTTTGGTTGTCCAGGCTGCCGGGGTGAATATATTTTGATTTGTCCAGTCCGCCTCTGTTAAATATAGGCCGAGGTCTCTCCATCTTTCGCATGTCCGTCATGGCCACCTCTCTCCATATTTGCGATCTCGGGGCGTTCAGCGGTGTATATTTGTCATATTTCCCCATCCGATCTCTGGAGTCCGGGATGCGCGGCCTGTTTTCTTTTTTCCGGAAATCGTTACGATCCCGGTGCTGTGGCAATGGGTTTTTATCTTTCAGAGATTTTTGAAGAGCTTTTGAGTTTTTGTAAACTTTTTGCATATAAACTTTTTGCATATATTTTCCTTACTTCTCAAGCTTTTAAACCGGGGTCCTCATTGCCCCCTATCTTGGCGGGTTGATCATAGACCATGGGAAATATTTCACGTATTCTCATACCGAGTTTGGGATGAGCTTGAGTGGTTGGGATCCAACTGGCGAGTTGCCCCCAAGCATCATTCCATACGCATATGTCCTGAGCTTGTAGCTTCCTTCTGAAAACGGGAATGTTTTTCCCTTGTCAACTATGTGGACGGGTTATGCATGAACCCGGCAAGATATTGCACATGTTTAACCGGGGAACCTACGAGCCTGAGTTGTTGGGATCCAACTGGCGAGTTGCCCCCAAGTCTCATCCATGTAACCCGGCTAAAAGTTGCCCCCCCAGCCCGGTAGTTTGGATGTCCAGGCTGCCGGGATGAAATAGCAGTAATCTCTGCATTTGAATTTTGCATATTTTATTCAAATTAGCAGTCAAGTTTTTGCTTTAACTTGGCCTTTTTATTGAAGCAATTTTCTTTGGGTTGGAACTTTTCTTTGGCCGACTTAATTGAGTCAGCGATTGCAGATATTATCTGTCATTCATTCAACCGGTTTTTGCGAACCGAGTATTGAATATGTTGTTTCCGTATTTCTCCCCCAATCTTTTTTGGCTGAGGTGGTGTTTGCCTCCTTTCAACATCGACCTCGGCTTCTCCTCCGAAGCTTTCATTTTGAGCCCAACTTCTTGCGCGGTTGCGCGGTGACTTTATTGATTCAGATTTAGCTTTTCAGCGTTAACTGAACAAAATGACCTAGCCAAGGTCCAATAAGGTCACTTGATCAAAGTCGTACCAATCTGCCCCTTATTTTTCAAGTCCTTCCGTTTTTCTATGCTTCGGCTAGGGGCCACACTCCTGCAATGTGCTTTTTATTTTTAACTCATTTTCTATCCAATTTCTTGCATGTTGCTAGTCGTAGTTTTCCAATATCTTGGCGTGATAATGTTCAACTCGGCTTTTTGCCAGAGTGTCATTTCTTGACTTTGGGTTATTTTGACTTTCCCATGCATTCTGGGCCTTGAATTTTTGGAACGAGGAATGGTA